>JANSTW010032005.1:0-13673 GCA_027564275.1 Diadocidia ferruginosa | reverse complement strand
ACCAATCTCTATCTCGAACTTGAACACACGTTATTAAATGTTACCAAATCTCATCAAACTTGCCCAGATTATCTTTAATTTGATCGAAATTTGTTTCTAATCTCTATCAATTTTAAAATGT
Organism: Diadocidia ferruginosa; assembly: GCA_027564275.1. Classification (NCBI taxonomy): domain Eukaryota; kingdom Metazoa; phylum Arthropoda; class Insecta; order Diptera; family Diadocidiidae; genus Diadocidia; species Diadocidia ferruginosa. The sequence continues at coordinate 13,552 of JANSTW010032005.1, read as the reverse complement.
TAGAAATTCTTCAATTTGACCGACATTTGATACCAAACTACATTGAACTGTATCAATTTTTGTTAAATGATAATAAGTCTCTTCGGAATTACTCAAATTTAACATAATTAAGATCGAGTTTGGTAACAAGTTTCAATCAAATTTGAAAATTTTAACATTTGATTAAATTTGATTATGTTTGGTAACTCGAGCAAATGAAATTTGTTACCAGACACAATCAATGGTAATCAAATGTTAAAATTTTCAAATTTGATTGAAACTTGTTACCAAACTCGATTTAAATTTTCTCAGATTATTTTAAATTTGATCCAAACATATAAAATTTAATCAAATCCTAAATCTTTGTAAATATATTAGAAATTATTTGTTAATTAGCTTCGTAAAATTTTATCAAATGTTATTAAATGTTAACAAGTCTCATCAAAAATTGCTCAGACTTTCTTTAATTTGATCGAAATTTAGTAATTTAATCAAATTTTTAATTCATAAATTTAATAGAAATTAATTACCAAGCTCCATCGAACTTTACCAACTATTCTTAAAGGTTAACAAGTTTTAGCTAATTTGATCAAATTTAACCTATATTTGATTGAAATTTTTTAAGCAATTTCCTCAAATTTGATCAAATATTCGAAAATATTACCAAATCCAATTAAAATTACTCAAATTGAACTTAAATTTGATTGAAATGTAACAAATAATAAAAAATCTTCAATTTGATTGAAATTTGTTACCGAATTTGATCAAATCCTTAATATTCCTAAATTTAAATAAAGTTTTTTTTTCAACCAGATTCGTAAAATTTTATGAAATATTCTTAGCAAGTCTTACCAAATTTGCTGATATTATCTTAATTTGATCGAAATTTGTTTCTAAGCTCGATCAAATTTTAAAAAAAATTTAACAAACATTTAAATCGCATTTCGCTTAGCTATTTCTGGACTTTTGTCGCTTTATTGGCGCACACGGAAAGAATTAAAGTGAAAGCAATTCCATGTGCTGACACAAATGAAATAGTGCAAAGACAAATTAGTTGCCTCCTCGCTAAAAGGGGGAAAAAATCACATTTATAGCAGGACGACGGGGGCTGGAAAAAAAATCATCCATATTTTCATCATAAAAAAACATAAAATCATAAGCACCACCGTCAGCATTGAAGCTCGGACGATTGGAGACTCTGGTGGACCAATCTAAAAGTAAAAGCTTTAAAAGAACAAAAAAAAATCTCATTTTACAATATTTAAATTTCATATTTTTTTCAAATTCTTAGTGTCTGGGCTCTCGCGCTCTGTTATAATTAAATGTTTTACGAAATTAACTAATAAACAATATAGTTGCGGTATGTATAGGTGTGTGGCGGCCATTTTATTTTTTGCTTCGTTTACAACACCACCCTCGTTCGACAGAGTGCCGGCAGACGATTGTTGTGTTGGGCGCCAACCACTTTACTTATTAAATTCTCCATTTTTCATCTGACGAAAAATCTTGCTTAATTATAAATTCATTTTTATTTCTTACAAATAGTTTTCTGTTTATTTTATTTTGTCGGATATTATTGCCGTTCACCTTTATGCCCCGCCCCTTCCAGTTCCCCCACTAAAAAAACTCCTTTTTTGTTAAAAAATAAAAAAAAAACGTTTCCCTCCTTGCAAAGTCTTACTATATACTATACATATCTAAAAATATAATTTAAAAAAAAAATCGATTAGAAAAATTACGTAAAAATTTTAACAGTGTATCTCCTTTTTTGTTAAAAAATAAAAAAAAGTTTCGCTCCTTGCAAAGTCTTTCTTAATATCTAAAAATATAATTTAAAAAAAAATCGATAAAAAAAATTACGTAAAAATGTTAACAGTGTAGCTGTGTTAGTCAAAAAAACAAGCACCAGCTAATTTCTTTAAAAAAATCCCCCCAAACTGAAGAAAACGTTTCTTTACATCGTGAAAAAATACTTTGAAAAAAAGTTTTTAAAATTTAATTCAAAATTTTCGTACACTTAAAAATATCTTTTTCTAAAAAAACATTTTTTTACAGTGTTGCTTTAAAAAAAATTGCCATTTTTTTGTTTATGAAATTTAAAAATAGTTTTTTTTTATTTAAAAAAAAAACTATTATATCTTAACAGTGTAGCTTTTAAAGAAATAATCGTTTTTTAAAGGAATTTTACTGATTTCTTTTTTATTTTTTTTATTTTAATTCTAAAATTTAAAAAAAAAACAAATTATTCAATTTTACCAGTATAGATTACCAACAAGTTTTTTATTTAATCTACACCGTTAAAATTTCAATAACAAATTTAATAATTTGTCTTTTCTTCTGTGAATTTTGGCAATTTAAAATTAAAATTTTTAATTTGACCAATAATAAAAAGAAACAACTTTTAAAATTCCCCAAACAAAAAAATGGCGATATTTTTTGCAAGCTACACTGTTAAAAAAAATTAGGGTTACAATTCTAACTACTGTGCCTTTTTTAAAATAGTTTACAAAATGGTGACTTTTTTGTCGTTCTTTAGAAAAAATGGTCGTTTGCTATCGTGTATTTTGGCGGGCGCTACACTAAACAATGTGGCTTTTGTGGGTGTGTCCAGATGGTTGTGTCAAAATGAGTGTGTGTAAGTGTGTTTCTATACAATTAAATGAGGATGGGCTTGTACAAGTTTAAAATAAAGATGGCTATTTTAGTGAGTCGCCGTTAAAGAAAAAAAAATTCCTGTCATCATTCGACCAACAGGGTGAGCGGGGCGGGGGGAGGGGTAGCGTGGCAACAATAAATTTCTTAATATTAATGATTTTCTCTCTTTCTATCCTCATAGTATCACATTTTATCGTTAATTGTTACAAAATCCGCGCGCGCGCTTTACTGTTTAGACCGTCTTTGGCCGCCGCCACCTGAATCCGAATGCGGTTGATGATGGCGTCTGCTGCTGCTATCATTATTTCGTCCATTTGACGACGATGTGGTGCCCCAACGCGAACGATTTCTATTATTGTATGGACGACTACTGTTGTTGCTGAACTTTTGGCCACCTCGATCGTCTTCGTTGTAGCTATTGCGATCGAAATTGGGCGGAAATTGAGGGCCGCCGGCGAACGGATTACTGAACTGATTGAGGCGATCGAAATGTGGATTTAGGTCAAAGGGATTCTTAAATGCTGGTATGCCGGGCGCAACGCCCAACAGACCGGGTCTTATGTCGGCCGGGCCGCCGCCGCCAAATATTGACGGCGGTGGATGCTGTAGCATTGACTGTAGGTTAGCGCCACCGTTTCGACCCAACAGACCGAGTCGATTGGAATCGTCAAAGTCACCGCCAAATCCGTCCAATGGCGGTGGTGGTACCGGCGGCACAAACGCCTGACGTACAAATTGTCCAGACTCGTCCACCATAACGCTTAGCTCTTGCATGACTTGTTGCAAAATTGGACTTTGCATAATTGTGTGCGGTGAAAATCGTTTGTCTGCCGTAGGGTCGGAGTGGAACTTCTTTAATTCGCTAGACAAAATGGCCAACTGTTGATTTATGGCAATTTTATTTGTCGAACTGAGCTCACCGTACCACGGTGACTGTGATAACAACATGTGGATATCGATGGCCGGTTGATGCGATCCAGCCAAATAGTTCGAAGGTGCCGTATCGTTTGCAGCTGCCGCCGCTGCCTTTTGTTCTTGATGTTTTCGACGCGGATCGACGCGAGGTCCGGAGGTCGTTGTTGCCGTTGCTGCTACTGACCCCTTACTACTCTGCGGTGGACTCTGAATGCCGCCCCGTTCTACGTCGATCTTATCAACAATCGATTTTTCGCTTTCTGCGTCAGACGGCTGCTCAATGTTTAGCATACGCTTGACGCGTCGATCCTGAATGTTGGCGCGATCCAGTGATTGAAAGGATCGTCTGAGTTCCGTTAAATTTGGCTTGGGAATTTGCATTTCCACGAGCTAAAGTTAGAAAATGGTTTAAAAAAAATTAAATATTTGCGACAACCCGAAACCTACCTTCCATGTGATAGGTGGATGATGATTGATGGCACAGTCGATGACGGAGGCGGGCACATAATTTGTCATGACCGGTTTGAAGGGCAGCCGAAGGTCAATGTCGCCTGCAATTTTTTTTTGTATTTTTTAGAAATTGTTTTAATTAAGTGGCAAATTTATTGTCAGCTTAAAACTTACAGAAATTCTATAAAATATAATTGTGCTAATAAATTTGGATGAACATTTAACAGATATTACATAAATGTGACTAAAAATGACAGAAAATTAAAGCACAACTGACAGAAATTTTACTAAAACTGACCGAAATTTCAATCAAACTTTCAGGAATTTCTGAAAAACTAATAGCCATTTTGCTTAATTGAGAGAAATTTCACTAAATCTGACTGAAATTCAAATAAAATTACATACATTTCTGTAAAATCAAGAGAAATTTTGCATAAATGAAGAAATTTTTGGTTAAAACTGACAGAAAATTTTACTAAACCTACAGACAATTTGGCTAAAACTTACAGAAATTTGACTAAAAGTGACAGAATTTGATTAAAAAAAGCAGGGAAATTTGAACAGAATTTTGCTAAACTACAGAAATTTTTTGTTTAAAAATGACAGAAAATTAAGCAAAACTTACTTGATAACTTGATTAAATCTTACAGAAAAAGTCAAATCTGATCAAATTTGATCAAACTGATCAATCTGATCAAACTGATCAAATCTGATCAAAACTGATCAAATCTGATCAAATCAAATAAAGTCTAATTAAATCTCATCACAAATTGTATGTGATAAGATTAGATCTATTATATTTGATTTGATTTTATCAGATTTGATCAGATTTGATTAGATTTGATCAGATTTTATTAAATTTGATCAGATTTATTTAGATTTATTAGAATTATATGAGATTTACGCAGATTCGATTAAATTTGATCAGATCTTATAATCAGGTTTGACCAAATTTGATTAAATTATTTATAAAATTTCAGATCTAAGGTCTGAATAGTCAAATCTTTATCGGACTGTGGAATTTTCTACTCAGATACCCAAAAAAATTTATGTAAAAATCGACTTTAAAAAAATACAAAAAGTCGCAATTTTTACGATCGAAAAAACCTACCGTTATTTGAAAAATCTTCATCCAAAAACATGGACGACAAGCGCATGTCTTTGTCACCGCGTCGTCTGCTCTGCTTTGATTTCTTTCTCTCACTGTCATCATCGTTACTGTCGTTGCTCTCGTTTTCGTCATCATCGTCTGAACTGGCGAATTTCTCTTCGTCTTCATGTAAGTCATTCTCATAATCATCGTATTTACTCGGCCTCTTCTTTTGTTGACTGTGTCGCCGAAATATATAATCGTATGCATCGACATCATCATTTTCATTGTCGTCAACAGTGTCGTCATCATCGTCAGCGCTGCCACGACCACCACGTCTCTTTGATTTCTTTTTATGAGACAGTCGACGGCGACGTCGATTTCCTTCATCATCGTCAGAATCTTTTGTATCACTTTTTGTGGACGATGACTCATCGGGCGAGTAACTGGCATAGACGCTACGACGGGTCGTCGACGACTTTGATGTGGCTTGTTTGTCCGCTGACTTTTGTTTGTCCGCCGCTTTTGGTTTTTTCTCTTTTTTATCAATTTTGGGCTCGTCTCTCGTGAAAAATTCAAAGGGCCGCAGTGTTGCCGGCGGCGGAGGAGGTGAACGAGACAACGAATCATCATCGCTCGACATACGAGCATCAGCGGCGCTGTCCAATTTATGCCGTGGATCACGCGCACCGTCCCGTGACGTTGTTGGCTGCTGCGCCAATTGGGCTGGCGGCGGTGAACTAGAGATAATTGACGCGGCTAAAATGTTGTCATCGTTAAAATCATCGTCGGAAATTTTCTTCTCGTAAAATGATGGAAATTCAGTCTTTTTTATCGAGTGCGAAGAGGCAGTCATGATCAAATCAATGTACGACGTTGGCTTTGCGATGTCCTTCTCTTCGGCGGCGACGACCTCTGCAGCCGTCGCCTCTTCTACCTTACTACATAAATACTGGCTAACCGATGAGCTTAAATCAATTTTATTTACAATTTGTGTCGGAAATGTTTTCGTATTTACAAATACAGCCGGCATTGGGTTTGCCGGTGGCTCAGCTGGCCGCGTTGCCTCTTCTTCTTTACTTGCCTTTGATGGATTGGACGATGAATCATTTGAACTTATGTCCATTTCATCGTCATTTTCCTGCAAGAAAAAAATTAACTTCGATTTGAGAGAAACAAAATTCAAAATTTACCTTCTTCGGCTCAATTACTAGCGCTTCGTCATCCGAACTGTCATCAGTTGAACACCAAGACTCGTCGATCTGTAGCGTTGGCTCCTCTTCGATATTTGTTTCATCATTTTGAGCATCTATGAGAGAGAGAGAGAGAGAGAGAGAGAAAGGAAATTAATTTGTTGACTTAGTTTGAAAGAGCAGTAGCCTTACTTAAAGCCTGATTCTCTAAATCAGCCATCCGTTCCAAATTCGAATCCTTCAAATACTGCGAATAGTCCAATTTCATTAGGTGCTGCTGATGCAGCAGCTGTTGCTGCTGCTGCTGTTGCAACAACGTCATCTCCGATGTCGATGGTGATGAGTGTTGCAAAAAATTGGTATAGTTTATAATTTGTGGTTGCTGTGCCGTAACTTGACTGAGCAGCCGATTTATGTCGCCTGTGCTGTTGCTCGATTCGTCATCGGTGCTATGCGGCAGCGGCGGCGGCCCAGCCAACACACGCATGTCAATGTCTTTGTTGGTGCTGAAAATAAATTACTATAGAGAATTTGTTTTTTATTGGAAACATTTCAAACTTACTTTTCTGTTTGCGGAGCGGCGGCGGCTGAAGCCGCTGCAATTAATGGCGACACACGCATGTCAAAATCTGTAGCACCAAAGTCGGTAGGCGCAGCGGCAGCGGTGGTGGTTACAATTGCGTCACTACTCGAAGGAGGCGCCGCTGTAGTCGTCGTTACATCGGCTGCGATTGGCATTAGTACAGGAGCTGCTGCCGCACCAGCCGTAGCCAATCCTAATTTTTCAATGTTCATTGCGTTCAGCTGAAGTTCGTGAATTTGAGCGATGCTCAGACCGAATTGGTTCAATTGGAAAACGGTCAGTTGATTTATTTGATCCAAATTGTGAATGCCCATGGCGGCCAGTGCGGTTATTTGGTCAGGCTTCAGAACGCCCGTCAGATTTTTCAGACTTAGATAAGCGTCATTTGTTTTTTCGGCGGTCAAGGTGGCCGTCGTTGCAGCCGTTGGTAGCAAAAGTCTTGGGTTGACGGGCGTTGGTGCGGGCGCCGCCGCCTCACACCATCTCGTACGACGTGGCTTACCGGTAGTGTGTTCGGCGGACTTCAAACTTTCCGGCTGCTTCGTCACCAACTCCATCAACGATGGCAGCTTCGCTCTGCCCAAAGTGGCATTTATCGAAGCGGCTGCTGCGGCTGCTGCGGCTGCATGAGGCGTTACCGTCTCCACCATGCCGTGCTCTTTTAGCAGTCGCTGATGCTGCACGTTTACCATTTTGATGGCATTCTCTCGGCTCATGCGCGGGAAGTCACCGAGAATTTCCTTCGGAGCCGTTTCCAAATGTTTCAGCAGAATCGTTCGTAGCTGGTCGGTCAACGGTTTGCCGTGCGAAAACTTACACGAGTCCTGGTCATGATTTTTCATGCCCAAATAGTAAAATTTGCACGGAAAATCCGAATGCATGTACAGACATTTCTCTCGTTTGGCACAACATTCCATCAGATAGAACTTGCACAGCTCCAATTTGCGATTTCGCTGATCAACAACTCGTTGTTGTTGGTCATCGTCCGAATCATTGTCAGCGCGTCGCCGCTTGTCACGACTATTGCCGCCCTTGCCACTACTACTCTGTTGTCGTCCCGACGATCGACGGCTACGCCTTTGCTTTGACAATCTTTCATCGTAGCTGTCGTACGGCGAATCGTCCGAATCATCCGAATCATAAAAATCGTCGCCCAATCGTATAACGGCTGTTTGCGGCGGCGGTGGACTGCCACCCCGAACGCACAACATTTCATACTCGTCAATGTCATCCTGCTCGTCTTGTTGCTGATGCTTCGGCTTCCCCGAACCGCTAACACCTCCACCATTCAGCATCTGCAGTGCAGCATCGATTCCGCCCAATTTAAGTTTTTTCTTAAAATCAGCTGTGGTTACGGCGGCCGCAGCCGCCGTTACTGATTCCACAGCGGCAGCTGCTGCGGCCGCTTCACGCTCGCGACGCTTTCTCTTCTTACTCACTTTGCTGGCTTTCGTTGTGCGATGTGGTTGCTCTACTTCTGCCGGTTTGGCTAGCAGCTTTGGTTGCGGTGGTTCGACGCCCTCTTTTTTCAGAGCCATGGCTATGGCCAGCTCAACGTTGCCCATCCAATCGTCTGTGTATGAAGGAGGCGAAAATTTAAATAAGAAAACGATAATAATTCGAAAAAGTTGCGAAAATTTGCAAAATGTTTAGAAATAAAAAGAATGCGAAAACTGTTTTATTTGATCCGAAAACTATAGTTGCGAAGAAAACTCCGAAATTTTGGACACAAAATTTTGTAATTCAGGAAATTTTTTTAAAAATATTTCGAAAATCTAGAGCAACACTCCGAAATGTCGAATAAAATTGTTTCAAACTTCTAAGCAACTGCGACTAAAATGAAAAGGTCAAAAATCTTCGACTGAAAGAAGTTTTTCATTTTAGTCGCAGTTTCTTAGAAGTTTAAAAAAATTTGAATCGAAATTTTGGAGTGTTGCTCTAGATTTTCAGATTATTTTTCAAACTTTCGAATTCTTTTCTAAAATTTCGAATTTTTCTTCGAATTTCTGAAAATTTCAATTTTTTTCGAAAAAAATTGTATTTTACTGAATTATTGATATTTTTTCCAAATTTCGGACTTTTCTTCGAAACTATAGTTTTCGAAACATATGAAACAGTTTTCGCAGTCGTTTTTATTTCTGAATATTTTGCAAATTCGAAACTTTTCGAAATTCCGCTATTTTCTGAAAACATATATTTTTCGTATCATAAGAAAATTGCTTCTCTGTCTAAATTTTGTGCGAATTTCAAAAATTTTAGAGGTTTTTTATAAATGTTTGAACTTTTTTTTTCTAAGGACTGTTTCTGAATTATCGGAAGTTTTACTGAATTCTCGAACCCCGCCACTCTTCGAATTATCAGAAATCTTTCCGATAATTCGGATTTTTTCTGAATTATCGAAATTTTTAGACTCATTTCTGAAAAAAAAAACTTTTCAGACAATATGTAATAGTTTTCGACGTCGATTCAATCTAAACATTTAGTGAATTTTCGTTTTGTTATTTTAGGATTTTTCCAATTTTTCGGACTTTTTACGAAATTTTCGAAAATACAGTTTCGCTTTCTCTGTCTAAATTTTCTGCGAATTTGAGAAATTGTGGTTCCAAATTTTCGATTATTTTCTCAATTTATGGATTTTTATGACCAATTTTCGAAGTTTTTCCGAAAGTTCAGACTGTTCTCTAAAAGTACATACTTTCTGCGAATTTCAGAAATTTTCGAATTTATTTCTAATTTTATTTTATTTTTAATTTTTGGACCTTTTTCCTAATTTTTCGGACTTTTATCCGAAATTTCAGACTACACTTTTCGAACCATTCGAAACAGCTTTCGCATTTTATGGTCCTCTGATAATTTCCGAAATTTTGGTTTTTTTCTCTGAATTTTAGGATTTTTTTCCTAGGTTTCGAACTTCCATCCGAAATTGTAGACTACTCTTTTCGGAGTATATGAGGCAGCTTTCGCAATCTATTGTCTTAATTTTTTGATAATTTCCGAAATTTTCGATTTTGATTCGGAATTTTCGGATTTTTTCCTAATTTTCGAACTTTCATCCGAAATTTTAGACTACACTTTTCGAACCATATGAAACAGCTTTCATATTCTATTGTCTTAATTTTCTGCGAATTTCCAACATTTTCCTAATCTCCGAAACTATACTTTTATCAGACCCTACGAAACAGTCTTTTGGCATATTTACGTTAACTTTTTGCGAATTTATGAAATTTAAATTTGTTTTCCAAATTTTCTGATTTTTTTCTTCCGAATTTTCGGACTTTTTTCCGAAATTTCAGACTTATTCTCCGAAATTTTGGACCTTTCTCCGAAACTTAACCTTTCGGACCAAACCAAACAGTTTTCGCATTCTCACAACTTACCTTCGTTAGATTTGACCAAATCGGAAGATCGTCGTCGTTTCAACGACGATGCTGCAGCGGTGGCCTTTTTCTGTTCCTTCTTCAGCTCATGACTGCGCGTCTTGTTGCTACCGAAAGACTTTGGTAAGGCCTGTTCGGCGACCAATCGTTGTTGTTGCTGCTGCATCAGGTCCAGCTCATTTTGTTTGGAGCGGGTGGCCGCTATAATCTGTTGATTTGTTTCGTCGTCGTCCGACTCAAGTTCCCCATCTTCTAGGTCATCGTCCTTATCGTTGTTATTGTCCATTGTTTCTTTTTCTGCTGCTGCTTTACTCGTTGCATCGAATTCATCTTTTTTTGTTTTTGCCTCGGGCATCGTACTGCAAAAAATTTGGTTTGGAAAAACATTTGAAAAACAATGATCGTTAGAACATTTTTAATTGTGTCGCTTGCAACAAAATGGAAATTGAACGACACAGTGTAATATAAAGAGGAAAAAAAATTGACAATATTTTTGATGGGTGCATCTGTGTGAGTGAGAGAGATCAATTCAGCAATCATCATCATTTTTGTATTGCGCAACACACACATCTTATATGCGCGCAACCATAAATTACGTCACCCGTTGTTGTTGTTGTTGTTGGCGACAATAACAGCGACAATTCAAATAATAACAAAGCAATTCACTTATTAACATTAAAAACGACCCCCCCCTGCGTCCCTCCCCCTCCCAAAACTACACATAATTTGGGGTAGGGCAATCGCCAGGAAATTGTTTTAAATATTCGTTTTTTTACCTACAAATAGAATTTCGCGCTCTCTCAATTTTTTTCCCCAAACAAAGCGACAAAATTCAAATTGTTTTCGCGCGAAAAACGCATAGCTCTCAAATAGACATCGACGAATTTTCGTAAATTAAAAAAATTAGACGTTTTTTCGCAGATAATACAAATTGGTAGCAGCGTCAAAAATGCGTCTTTTTATATAAAATAAAAATAAAACAGAAAATAAAAACACATTCAATTGTTGCGTCAATAGAATTGGAATGATGAATGCGTTGGTCTGACGCGTCGCTGCATTCAAAGTATTGCACACACACACACACTCAAACCTCATACAGAGTAGGTGTGAGAAGTGTGCATGTGTGTGAAACACAATATCTATATAGTAGGATGGATCGAAAAATTAAAATAATGAATTTCAAAATGATTTGCTAACCAAAATTCTAAATCTTACAAAACCAAAACCATAACCAAAAATAATTTATCGGAAAAACTAAAAACCAAACTAACTCAATTTAAAAATTGGTTTTCGTCCCTGGTTAAGACTGAGAAATTTTTCCGACAGTGTATGTCAAAATCAACCAATAAGAACGCGTATTTATTCCACTGAACGTGTCCTGATTGTTGGGATTTTGACATAAGCTGTCGGAGAAAAATTGTTCCGATTGAAGTGTAAATTGAGCTTAAAGACAGATTTATAGTTCAGACGGAAAAATATTTTCCAACCAATCAGACAGCGTTCAGTCGCGAAATTATCGGACAAGCGAAAAAAAGCTGAATTTAGTTTATCTTTTCTGCCGGTTTGATTGGTTGATTTTGGTTGATTAGGTGTATCGGAAAAAAAAATCTGTCTGAACTATTAGAAAAAAAAAATTTAAAGACAAAAAAAACAATTCTTGCAATGCCTCATCGGCCTCGGAGAATTATCTTCTCTATTGGAAAAAATTGGGCTAAATAACACTTTAACGCTAATGGCTTCAGGCCCTACCGGAACCCTCTACCCCTCCCCCGAAAGAGGTCCTCTTAGACTTCGAAAACCACTTTAACTCTTAGCGCTATCCCCTCGTTAAAAGTGTGGCTAACATCAAGGGGAGATAAGGAGTGCATTGTATCAAATAAAAGATATTACAAATACCTATCATTTAAAAAAAGTTGGGGCAAATCCAACACTTCGTATGGTGGGAAAGGCCAAAAATCTTATTTTCATCTATTTGTTCGTAGGAGGGGCCGGGGCCAAGATACAAAATTTTAGTGGGTGTCAAATGAAAGGTGGAAACTATATAAGGTTTGGAACCGACCTTTTTCTGTGTCGAGGAAAAAAAGTACAAAAACTGATTTTCTTTGGACCTCGCCTTTTTAAAATGCCACGTTAGGGCCTGCGACCATAAGCGATAAAGTGTAAATCCTCCAAAAAATATATGCTTCTGCTAAAAAATAATTACATGGAAATGATGGGACCTCGATTCGATTTGTTTTTATTAAGGCCAAGAGGTAAGCTAACGATGTAATTTGAAAGACAAATCTATTGATGCAGCATGATGTCTGGGAACGGTAGCCCCCATGTTAAAAAAAATTAACACAAAGGGGGGGATACGGGAAGCGGCAGCCCCCTGATAATGTTAGAGGTACAGGAACCGTATTTTTATAATTTTTTCTCGCCCCCGACTCCTCTAATGTTTTTTTGCTAAGAAGAAGACCGCACAACATTTTTTATCTGTGTTATAAATAATAGATAACGAGCTACGTTAAAAGATATCATATATTATCGACTAGGCATATATATGATAACATTTAGTTATCGGATCGCTTAGTAAAAACATATATATAAGATAACTGTTAGATATCGAGAGGATATAGAGTTCAAGACTTTAAAATATAATATAACAAAAAATAAAATTTATTACATGTAAAAATTTCAAAACTGTCTTGAGAAAAGCTTTGCTTTAAATTAGACCTATAATTCAAAGCAAATTTTTCACAAATAAATTAATGGGTCTGCCAGGGCAAAGCGTACCTTTCTTCGCCCAGCCTCCAAAATTTGTTTTTTTTAAACAAATATAGTCATGGAGAAACTCAGCACCTGATTGACTGACTGTAAGACAGTCTGAATATAGGGCAGACTGACTGAGAAACTGACTAACTTTGAGGCTGAATAACTGTTGGAATAACTGACTGTGGAACTAAAATATAGTACTGACTGAGTATGGCTGACTGACTAACTATAGGACTGATTAAGTGTGGGACTGAGTGAGTGTTAGTGACTAACTGTAGGACTGACTTTCTGTGACTATGAATCTGACTGACTGTGGGACTAACATTAAGGCTGACTGATTGTAAGACTGACTGACTGTGGGACTATATATATGATTAATAGAGCGCTTGTTATTGGTACTATTTCATATAGAAATTGTTGTTGTAAATTCGAGTTGGCCACTCGCATTACACTACCATAAAGACTCGCTAGTAAAAACAACACCAACTGATAGGGTTCCTCATATAGTGTAAAAACCCGTCCCACTGATCACCAAAAAAATATGGCTAGTGCGAGT
>JANSTW010031894.1:0-15227 GCA_027564275.1 Diadocidia ferruginosa | reverse complement strand
AAAAGTTTCATTACAAATACTTATGTCTTGGGTGCATGTCCTAGCACCAAAAGTGCCTAGCACCAAATTTTCTTGCACCGAATGGCCTTGCACTGAAAGTGCCTAGCACCGAAAGTGCATAGCACCGAAAGTGCATAGCACCGAATTGCCTAGCACCGAAAATGCCTAGCATCGAATTGCCTAGCGTCAAAAATGACATAGTCTTTTCCATGTATTTTTTAGAAGGGTAAATTATAGTTATAAAAAATACTATATAATTTTCGACGCAAGGCACTTTCGGTGCTAGGCCATTCGATGCTAGGAACTTTGGGTGCTAGGCACTTTGGGTGCTAGGCACTTTCGGTGCTAGGCACTTGCGTTGCTAGGCACTTTCGGTGCAAGGAAATTCGATGCTAAGCTATTCGGTGCTAGGCACTTTCAGTACAAGGCACTTTCGGTGCTAGGACATGCTCCGTATCTCTTCCCTAACTATGTCGATTTAATATTCCTTGAAAATCCTTACCCCTTTTGAAAATCCAATACCAATCTTCTGACTTTTTTTAATCTATTTTGAAAATCTTTATCACTCAAAACAATCCCTTACTTAATTATCAAATTTATTAAAAATACTTATTCTTTAATCCTTCCTTCCTCCCTGAATCCCAAATCGACTTGTTCCCTATCTTTAAATTTTTCTAAAAATGTTTGTTAAAATACTCAGCCTATAACCCTCTAAATTGTAAATATCTAACCTTTCACCCTCGCTTCCTCCTGATTACCAAATCGTCGTTTTCCTTTAAAATTCTTAACAAAAAATCCAATATCAATATCAGTTTCTAAATTTTCTGAACATTTTCATCACAAATACCCACCATTCATCATCATTTTCTCCCCTGACTCGAAATTCGTCTTTTTCCTTTGCAAGTAAATCCTTTAACAAAAAATCCATTATCACTCCACTGACTCCCAAATCGACTTCGCTTTCTCTCTTGACCCCCAAATCGACCTTTGTCTTTGACAATCCCTAACATTCTCTCAATTTAAATCCTTTACCCCCCGTTTCTTCCCTTGACTCCCAAATCGGCTTTTTCCTTTCAAAGTCTTTAAAATAAAATCTATTAATAATATCTCCCCTCTAAAAGTTTTCTGAAAATTCTGATTACAAATACCCATCTTTTTCGCTTGTTTCTTCCCCGCACTCCAAAATCGACTTTCTAATATGCCTTAACATTTTTCTAAAATATTCATTAAAAAAACTCGACACCTTCTACACCTTTTCTTCCTTCCCTTATACGCCCAAATTCAAAATGGTTTACCCGGCTGGAAAATTAGGAACTATTTCTTACTAAAAAAATATTCTAAGTTTCCAACCCTCTATCCCCTCTTTCTCCCTTGACCTCCAAACCGGCAATCGGAAGCCTTTATATAAACAAAGAACAATTCAAGACTGAACATTTTAATAATTCCTGTTAGTTATATCGAATTTAAATCTGGTAGAGTCTCAAAAATCTTAAATATCGTATACCTTTCCATAAAACTATACTCTTAAGAGAGGCTACATGCCGCGGCACCGAATAGCCCTAGCACCGAATAGCCCTGGCACCAAATAGCCCTGGCACCGAATGCCGCAGCATTGAAAAGATGTGGCACCGAAAAGTACTGGCAAAGCTTTCGGTGTCCGTCATTTTCAGTACTAGGGCATTTTGGTGCGACGGCGATTCGGTGCCACGGCATGTTCCGTTAAGGTGCGCGCACACTTAGGCATTAGCAAGCGACGCGATTGACAGTCAGTTTTTTACACACAAAACAACAACAACAAAATTATAAAAAAAATATTTGTTGACTTTTTCAATCGCGTCGCTTGCTATCGCCTGCTGTCGCATAGGTGGCGATATCCTTTAAAAAGGGCTTTTTGTGTTAATTTGCTCTTTTCAACACAAGCATGAAGCCTTCGTTATTCAATAGATTGTCTTACGAATACTTTCCACTGCATTATCGCCTACTGCAAGCCTTGTAAATAAACTTCCATTAGTTTACTAACTTACTAATTTAACGATGTATTTAACCCATTTGGGACCAGCACATATTTTTATTTTTATTTGAATGAACTTGTTTTTGTTTTACTTTTTTGACCTATGCAAGGCAAAGTATTTTTTAAATTTAAAATTATAAATGGGTTAAAGTGAAGTAATTCGGCGTAATATGGCGACTTTGCTATAGAATTTAACATACAAAATACTAATCACTGCAAAACTTGAAAAAAATATCGAGCAAATGTGGTCGTCAGTAATAAATGCACCGCGCAACTTCCGCAAAAATTAAAACTTCATCGACAAACCCATTTTTGTATATTTTTTTCAAGTTTTTCCGAAGAAAGCGGTCGATAAAATCAATCAATTCTTCTCCAACTAATTACTGTCTCTATCATTTCAGTGTACTATGGATATGATGCTTACGATTATGGTGCAGGCTCAATGGACCTTACTCTGAGCGACATAATGAATGTTCATAATTACGATTACAATAATATCATTCCTCGTCGTAAAAAACTAGTAGCCACTACTAGCGACGATCAGCAACCGAAACCAATAAAACAACTCAAAAGACTGGAAGAACGCATAAAGTGCTGTGGTTTATCATTCATTTATGAAATGCACTATAAATACCACAAGAAAAGCGAATGTGGCAAAAAGTTGATGTGTCAGAGTTGCGGACGTATTTTCAAGACAATGCGAAATTTTCGACACCACATTCGAAAAACAAAATGTGCAAAACTATTGTCGATAACTTAATACTATATGGCCAAACGGTGTTATAGAAAAAGATTTATTTATAGGTTATGTCCAATTGAAAATTATTTACCAAGGCTAATTATTTTTCTTTTAAATTAATTTTTGAAACAATTTCAATTTAATTTATTATAAATTTTTGATTCATTTGTGTATTATTTACTTTTTCTCATTTTTTTTCTTCAAAATATAAATTTATTTATTTCAAATATAGAATTAAAAATATTTAAGTTGTATAATAAAAAATTAATTAATTATAATTGAATTATTTTATATGCAAAAAATAAAATGAATACACACCCAATAAACCATAAAAAATTTGCAACATATATGCGTTTAAGGATTTGTTCAAATGTCAAAATTACCGTTTTGGTAGGACGAAATACATTACAAATTACGTAATTTTGAAATTTTTGTTTTTACACTGTACGTAATTTTTAAATTTGTTATTATGAAATACGTTTTTTATACGAAATAGGTAATTAAAAAAAAAATATTACGTATTACGTAATTTTTAATTTTTTATTATTAAGAATTTGAAATACGATAGTTTTTACAGAAAATATTTCGGTTTTCTTTCAGTGTACAAATAATAATCGAATGTACAAACATTTATTTTTCTGTCAGTGATCGAATGCGTGGTTACATACTATTGTATATTCTACGATTTGTTGTAGTTTTGACAGAAAAAACATTGTTTTCTTCAGTGTATTATCGAATGTCGATGTACCATCGACCATTCTACGATTTTTTGTAGTTTTGACAGAAGTAAAAAATTTCTTTCAGTGTACAAATAATAATCGAATGTATGAACCTTTTTTTCTGTCAGTTACCAAGTAATTATCGGTTGTCGATAACTACCATCGGCTGTCCTGCGAATTTTTGGAGTTTTGTCAGAAAATATAAATTTTGCTTTCAGTGCACATATATTAATCGAAAGTAGTTACAAACATTTTTTTTGTCAGTGTACAAATAATTTTCGAATGTCGATACTATCTTGGCTATCCTACGATTGTTTGTAGCTTTGACAGCAAATATATATTTTTTCTTTCAGTGTATTATCGAATTTCGATATACCATCCACCATTCTACGATTTTTTATAGTTTTGACAGAAGTAACAAATTTCTTTCAGTGTACAAATAATAATCGATTGTATGAAAAAAAAAAATTCTGTCAGTGACAAGTAATTATCGGTTGTCGATAACTACCATCGGCTGTCCTGCGATTTTTTGTAGTTTTGTCAGAAAATATAAATTTTGCTTTCAGAGCACATAATATATTAATCGAAAGTAGTTACAAACATTTTTTTTGTCAGTGCACAAATAATTTTCGAATGTAGATACTATTGGATATTCTATATATACGATTGCTTGTGATTTTAACAGAATTTTTTTTTATATTGTACAAATAATAATCGACTACAAACATTTTTTTCTTTCAGTGTACAAATAATTTTCGAATCTCGATATTATATTGGCTTTTCTACGATTTTTGGTGATTTTGACACAAATAAAATGTATTCTTTCAGTGTTCAAAAGTTTATTTTTTATTGTACAAAGGTTTTTTTTCTGTCAGTGTACAAATAATAATTATCGAATGTCGATACTATCGACAGTCCTGTGAATGCATTTTTTTTTTAATTTTAACAGAATTTTTTGTAATTGTCGCATTATAAATTGAGTAAAACATATTTTCTAAATGTTGTACAGCCGTTCCTTTTTAAGTCCAAAAAGTCATTTTTTTCGGTGTCGTATATATACGTGGAAGTTTTTTAATTAAAAAAAAATCTATAAAAATATGAACTGACTACAATAAAATTAAAAACAAAATCTTTCAGACTTTGATTTCGACGAGGACTACTACTACGTTGGTGAAAATTTCTATAATTCTACGAAAAAATTGACGAAAAAACCACAATTCCACGGAACGCCTTTTCAACGAATCACTTGTTGCAATCAGTCATTTAAACGAAGAGGAGATTATAACCGACATAAACGTATTGATTGTGGACGCGAACAAATTTGTCCCAGATGCAAGCGGACGTACACAAGATTCGCAAACTTAAGACGACACATGAACAAAAATGTTTGCTAATTTTTAGACACCACGCTTTTTTGTACAATTTTGTTTTATAAAATAAATTTTAAAGATTCGCTGGAAAGGGTAGTTTTTTTTTGTATTTTATAACTAGCTTAGCCCGTATTAGTTAATGTTCTGTTCGTCCCTGTATTAATCCAACTGAAGACGGTATAATCGTTTCAGAAAAGAAAGATTAGAGACTATAGCGAAACTTTGTCTGAGAGAATTATGTTCAAAATAACATGTTCGTGAAATAATTAACGCTGAATTTAAGCCTGAGTAATTTATTGCCTTAACTTAGTTTTCAGCTGAGCTGAATTTTCGCCTAAATACTAAATATACAATTTTTCTACAGCATAGCGGTCCTAATTTAATTAAAAAAATGGTTTTTCGTCTGCTTAAATCATTTATTGACATTTCGTAAAATAAACATCGAAAAAAATGTATGCTCGTTTTGGTGTTGAACTATTCCTAGTTTAACACGAAAACGAGAACTTATAGAACCCAACCCGCGTTCAAAAAAAAATCCATCGAAGCTTTTCAGCACGAGGCAAAAGAAATATGGGACTGATTAACTGAAGATTGAGGGACTGCCTGACTGTGTGGACTGACTGACATGACTGCGTGGGACTGACGGACTATGCAAGACTAACTGACTAAATCAAGTAAATCTCACTCTTTTCGGAGATCACAATTAGTAAGATTGAAGTTGACACTGATAAACTAATAAATGTTTTATGAATTTCAGATTCTTTTGCCGAAAATATGTTTGATCAATATTTACCACCAGAACAGCCACAATGTTATAATTATAACCAAAACATTCTTAATAAGGTCGAAAGTGCGAAAAAGTGCCACTCTACTACAAAATCGAATCGATCAGTTTCGTCAATTAAACCAGCAACGATAAAGCTAGATCACCGAATACATTGTTGTGGTCTATCCTTTATCTATAGATCACATTATAATCTGCATAAAAGACATGAATGTGGCCGAATTCAGTTGTGTGATTGTGGAAAAGTGTTTAAAACGCTGTCTAATTTACGACAGCACAAAAAATCGAAAATGGGTTGTTCTAATAAAGAGGTTTTAAAATTGATGAAAATTTAACTCTTTGTTTTATTTGAAAAGGGAATTGATCCCTTGACTGAAAGCATTTTTTTTTTACTGTAATCCGTATCCTTGATGATACTATACCTCATATAGTGTAAACCCGTCTCACTGTTATGGTCTTCAATAAAAACCATGGTATCAGATAGAAAAAATCGGTCCGAGATCTCCCAGCCAAACTGGGATGCTGTCTTTACTATCTTTAGTATATTAAGCAACCATATCTCTAAATATAGGAGTGTAGTTTCGGAAAATAATCTAATGGAAACAGCAGTTATGATAACTCACTTATGATTAAAATAATTTTTAGACCCATTAAAACCCACACAAATGCCTAATCTTATCTAATAGCTTTTATTTTGTAGCTATTTTTACAAATGAACAATCAATTATGGTAGCCCCGCCCCTTTTGATCTAGAGAGTCTGAGTGCAATCTAAGTATATATAGACCACTTAAAACTAACCCTCACTAAATATATACGAAATCCGTCTAATGTAGTGAAACAAGTTCATACTTTTCTTACATTAAAAAAAATTGTTTAGAAGCCCCGCCTCTCCTTTGACCGGAAAATCTTAAACCTTATCTTAGAGTATCAAATAATTAAAGACTCATCCTCACCAAAATTTGATCGAATCGATCAACGGATAAAAAACTTTATCCATATGTTCATATTTTTCACCCATTTCTGCAAAAAAAAATCGTATGGGAGCACCCCCTCTCTTTTGACCTATACAGACAATGCAAAAAAATGCAATTTCAGAGTATGGAAACGCTAAAACTCACCTCCACCTAAATTAGGTCGAATCTGTATACGAGTAAAAAACTTTTTCTGTATGTTCATATTTTTCGCCCATTTTACAAAAAAATCGTATGGGAGTACCCCCTTGACAACAGACTCCAAATGCAATTCTGACTCGGGCCATCAACAAAAAAAGAAGTGGGTCCCAAGAATTTGACCATTTTTATCTAAATTAAAGCATGTAATATTAAAGCAAAAAGAGAGAATTGATCCATATGCTCCCTCGCTTTGTGGTTAAGAACACGATGATGATGATTGGAAAGTATGGTCGCAGCAGAAATTTGTACTGAATTTGCGTTAGTTTTTTTTCAAGTGAGGAAGTCTCTTCTTGTGCAAATAGGTCAAGTTTGAATTGAGATTCTGGGTTATCTATATAGCGTGTCCAAAATGAGAAAGAGATAAATTTGGTTTTTTGTTCTATATAGATTTTTAAATTGTTATAAATATTTTTGGTTTGTTTAATAGTAAGTTTGAGTCAAATAAAAAAAAAGTCTTTCTAACAGTTTCTTCCATTTTTAGATGAATTAAATTATTACTATGAACCACAAGAATTATTGACGCCATTGCACAGATCAACGACGCAAAGACGAGCTTCCTTCTCGTCCTCTTCATATAATGATCAAATATTCGATAATGACTTTGCCTATATGTTAGATCAACATTTGCTGCAACCAACCGAAGCGAAAGCGAAACCTAAATATTCGTACAAACATCAAAAGTTTGAGACGCGAGTCACATGTTGTGGCCTCTACTTTGCCTACAAGCATAATCTAAAGTATCACAAAAAATGGGAGTGTGGACGAATATTACAGTGTGATGTTTGCACAAAAGTATTTAAGACAAAGGGTAGCCTGGACCAACATCGACGGGCAGCACAATGTTACTAATTTATTTATAAAAGAAGATATATTTTTTTTATAATTTTTGTTTTAAAATTAAATTTTATTTTCAAATTTATTTTTCGAGTTGCGTATTATATAATAATTTTGATTTTACAGGTTGATCTTCTTTTAATTAATTAAAGTTTTTTGTATTTAGAAATGTTGAAAATTCTTAATTTCGCCTTTCTAACGAAAATTTCTAAAATTTTTAAAATTACGCCATTGTCTTGTGTGTATTTTTTTCGAAAATAAATAGTCTTTCCCGAACTTTAATATAATATGTCAAAAGAAATCAAACATATTTTTAAAAAAAATCAAGATGGCGGCTAAAATAAACCAACGTTTTTTAAACGATTTTTTGTAATCAAAATTTGCCTTCATTTGTAAATTTTTTGTATTTTTTATCGCAATACAAAAAAATGTCATCAAGATGGCGGAAAATTAATTTCTTGGCAAATTCAAGATGGCCGTCAAAGTAGAAAAAATTTATATTTTTTTAGACGAATATTTGAAAAAATAAAAATTCTTGATTTTCGTTTATATGAAGAAAGAGCTTTTTTGTCCCTTCGAGAAATGTCTTCGGGCGTTATGTCCATTTCTATAAAGTATCGAAAAAATACTTGTCGGTCTGTTGTATTTTGGCGTTATATGTCCATTTGTAAATTATCGAGAAAATAATTGTAGGACTTATTTCTTTGGGCGTTATGAGCATTTCTAAAGTATTGAACAAATACTTATGGGTCTTTGGGCGGTATTACCATTTTTAAAGTATCGAAAAAAATTTTTTTGGTTCTTATGTCCATTTCTAAAGTATCGAATAAATACTTTTAGGTCTTGTGTCTTTGGGCGCTATTGCCATTTCTAAAGTATCAAAAAAATACTTTTAGGTGTTATGTCATCTTACCCTTCAATTTGATAATGACAAATACTCGGGCAAATATGTAGAATTTTTTTCCCGCTATCCTGCATTCTCTCCCTCCAAACTTGGTAGTGAGTTAAGTGAGAGTACCTAACTGAACTCTTAGTGGTTTGCAACGCTTAAATATTGAAATATCAAATCTACCAGAAATAGTAAAAAGGAAAAGGGGGGACCAGTAAATAGTTGGACTTAAGATTTTCCTAATCCTTCTTGCCACTTGCATGTTACAAATTAGCTTTCAATATAAAAAAGAAACTATTATTATTTCCATTTAAAAATGGAAATTGCTAATTTGGGCAATAAAGTGGATCCTCATAATATTTTTCTCATGAACAACCCCTACCCCCTTACCCCTATCCTACTCTCTTAGAAAATTTGGACGTGCTCCGGAAGTTTCCATGATTTTCTATTTTTAGTATTTAAACCCCTCCAAGCGAATAATCGTTGTTCACAAAGTTTGGGAGGATCCGGCACATGTGAATTTCCAGTCCAATTTTCCTTCTCTCTTTTACGAAATGTTTTCTATGTTAATGATCATAAAATTTTACCGAACATTTTACACTTCCATAAATTAAAGCTTTTTATAATTTTAATTTATCCTCTTTGAAAGCTAAAGCAGCCACAACCGAGGGGGAAATCAATAGAAAAAATTGTGTGATTTATGATTTCCGAAATGATTTCCGTGATTTCCGAAATGATTTCCATGATTTCCGAAATGATTTCCATTATTTCCGAAATGATTTCCGTCATTTCTGAATTAATTTGCCCTATGATTTCCGTAAGTGGTTTTTCCCTCGGCTGCAACTTATAGTTAGAATATTATAAAAAATTAATATTCAAACAGATGGCAGGCATTTTGTTTTCTTATAAAATTGTATTTAAAATTTTAACAATTTTGTTTGCTTATATTAATATATAGTACTTTTAAATTTGAAAATGTCATCCATTTTGTTTGTGTTAATATTTTAGTTGGATAGACGTAGATAAATTCAAGCAGATGGCACATATTTTGTTTACTTATAAAATTTTATTAAACATTTTACCAGATGACAGCCATTTTGTTTGCTTATATTAATATAATACTTTAAAATTTAAAAATATCAGCCATTTTGTTTATAGTATTTTAGTTTTTCAATTTTTTTTTTCATGTTTCTTTTGTTTTAAATGTTATTTTTTGTATAAAATATTAAAATGTGATTCCTTTTTAAAACGAAAAAATTCTTAATACTTAAATTTATGTGATCTTCATTGTATAAACTAACTAGTTATATAACACATACTAATTTGTATAAAGAAGAACAATTGCTTAAAAAATAACTTTTAACTTGGATATGGGTAAACTTTAGCTAAATATTATAATTCGGAGTTTTCGAGAAATTAGTACTAATCATCCAATTTACCATTTCAGATTATTTACAAAATCCATACTATCCATACGATGACTATCACATGGATTATAGCAATGGCAGTTCATCATCGTCGAAAGTTCGTATTCGAAAGCCAGCATCGGCAGGGGTTGCCCTGAAAACGATATTTTGCGATTGTGGCAATAAGTTCAGTCGTATTGGCGATCTGAAATATCATCAGAAATGGGAATGTGGAAAGGTTTTGGTTTGTGAAAATTGTAATACAACCTTCAATTACATATCGTCGTATCGAAAGCATAGTAAAAAATGTGTCAAGTCAATCTATTACTAACCTGCATAATTTATTGACTTATGACGCAGATGCGCGATCAACATATTTGACACTTTTAATTTAAATTCACGAAGTGGTTATGGATTTATTTATAATTTTAATTGTATAAGAAAAATTATTAGAACAATTCGATAGAGATCAAATCTTATAAGTACACAAAATCTTGTGTATTTTTTTTATATTTATACATTAGTTTTAGTTTTTAATAATTTTTTTTTTTTATTTTTATTTGATAATAATTTAATTTTAATTTATTTAATCTATAATTTTTCTTAATTTATAATTTTGTTAACAATTTTGAGAATATTGTTAAGGAAAGGGTTGATAAAAAGCGGACATGACATATAACACCTAAAGATATAACGCCCAAAGCTTTACCAAACTTAAAGCCGCTAAATTACACGAAAGACGAAAACTATTGGTTTGTGCCCTTGCTAAAAACTACTAAAAATCGATAAAATTTCCCTATTAAAAATTAGAAACAAAGCGATGGGTTTATATTTTGGCTGTTATAACGGGTTTGAGAATTAGAAAAAAATTACAATAAAAGCTTGTTCAAACTTTGGGCGTTATGTCTTTGGATGCGTATATTGTCATGTCACTGATAAAAAATATAATTTTTTCTCCGTGTACAATTTTCCATTTATTTTCAGTTAAAAAATATCGCGATGGTTTCAGGTGTTTAATTTTTTTTTTAATTTTAAATAATTTAATTAATTTTTTTTTTAATTTTAAATAATTTAATTTATTTAATTTTTTTTTCTAATTTAATTTACATACATTTCCAAGCGATTCGAAGTTCAAAAGGCAAGGTGATGACTAAAAAAAAAACTGTTGAGAAAAAGAGCTTTATGAGATTTAAAGGTTGCAAAAATTATTAGATACTCGAGTTATGCGCCACTTTTACCTTGTGAGCCGAGAGTTTCTATAAATGCGTTATAATTACACATTTAAAACAAATAATTAAGAATAAACGAAAAGTATTGATATCAACAAAATTCCATTATTTTATAAAAAAAAAATTATTATAATTATTATTGTTAAATATTTATATAAAAGCAAACAAAAAACAACAAATTTTTTATATTATATAACTTGAATAGTTTTTATATTGCGTAATTTATTTTTAATTTTAAGTTAAATTATTTATTCGGTGCCCCGTAAAAAAAATAGGTGGCAAATGTAAATGGCTCTTACTCCTCCCTCTTGGGTCCTCCACAAACTTATGCATACAAACTTTAAACCCGCAAACTCCGCGAGCAAAAATGTTGTGCCATGATATCTGATTTCCGTGATTTCCAAAATTATTTTTGATTTCTGATTTTCTAAAATGATTTCTTGTTTCCAAAATGATTTCCATTATTTCCGAAAATGATTTCTGATGATTTCCATGATTTCTGAAAATGATTTCTGTTTTTCGAAATGATTTCCGTGATTGCCGAAAATCATTTCTAATTTCCGAAAATGATTTCTGATTTCCAAAAATGATTTCTGATTTCCGAAATGACTGCCGTAATTTCCGAAAATGATTTCTGATTTCCGAAATGATATCCGTGATTTCCGAAAATGATTTCTGATTTCTGATTTCCGAATATGATTTCTGATTTCTTAAAATGATTTCTGTTTTCCGAAAATGATTTCAGATTTCCAAAAATGATTTCTGTGAATTTCGAAAATGATTTCTGATTTCCGAAATGATTTCCGTGATTTCTGAAAATGATTTCTGATTTTCGAAATGATTTCTGATTTCCGAAATGATTTCCCTTGTTTCATGGTTTCTGTAAGTGATTTCTCCCTTGGGGTATTTACTTAAAAAATATTTGACTCCACATGACTTTCATGACTTTCACATGACTTCCATAGAGGTTGTCCCAGGTCTTCCACATATGCGTACTCCTAAATTTTCACACTTCTGTGTAAATTTTATTGCTCAATGAGAAATGATTTTTGTTCATTTATCTGTGAAAATTTACACTGATATCGAATTTTTAATTTAACACGCTTCTGACCGTGTAATTAAACACAATCTATCAAATATTACGCCAGAAAAACATAAACAAACGTATCGTTAGGCAAAATTGCAGGTTTAAAATCAATATTTTTGCACTGTTCTGTATTTTTATTTGTATTAACTCATAATAGTGCAAAAAAATTGTGTAAAAATTTTCAGTTTTGTGTAAAATGGCAAAAATAAAAACACAGAAGGTGTAAAATTCAATTCAATGGGACAAATAATTATTGTTTGGCAGCTTTTTTAAATTAACATTGCACGCGGTTTTTGAAAATTTTGACCACCCGAGAGCCACAAATCACAAAAAAAATGTCTTCCATAATTTTTATTTTACATGATTCGATTAAAATTTAAAAAACAATAATTTAAATATCCCTTCCAAAAATGAGCGAAAACATGAATTTTTCACCTGCTAATCAAATGTTTAGGTTGTTCCATCCTTCCAACCAACCGACTTAAATATAGACTCAGTATTATTTTTTTTAATACTTGAAAAATCCAAGATGGCAGAGTAATTCCAGATGGTGTCAAAATACAATTACCTCGACCATTATTTTTATATTTAAATGATTTTATTACGGCCTCAATTCGTAACAGCCCTTCTCAGACTTCAAAAATCAACAATAACATTTGGCGCTCTACATCCCCCCACCCACAAACGGAAAAGGTCAAATTTTACTGAAAATAAAAATAAATTGTGGGAAGGTTTAAAAGGAAGGTAAATGGTATTAAATCAAAGATATTCGAAATACCTAACAAATAATTGTAAAGGATTTGACCTTCCAGGGCCAAATCTGTATTTTCTATACAAATAATTTTTTCTGGAAAGTAAAGTGAGTGATTGTTTTGTATTATTTGAAAGGAAAATAAATCTTAAAATTAGGAAATATTTGACATTTGAGGGCGGAAGGTTGAGCCAAGAACCATATTTTTATGGTTTTTTCATCTAAAATAAGAAAACAATAAATTAATTGATTTTTCTTTCACAAATTTGGAACTTACAAGAGAATGTCGAAAAAAAAAATCTCAAACTACGGTTTTTGTAAAATATTTTTAAAGTCTAAGAGGGTTCCCTTCAGGGAGAAGAATGGATCAGCTATAATCTAAAACCATAATAATCCCTAATCAACAATATATGTGATCAAAACAAAATAAAGATGGCAGCTACGAAAATCTCCGGAAAAAGTTATGTTAGGAAACATTATGTTTGGTTCGAAAAACCACTACTTAACGCGATTTTTGTTTTATAATATGGAAGTCAAAACATTTTGAAAATTTAATATTTTTTAAATATTTTTAAACGTTAATTAGTTCTAAAATATCGATGTTGAGGCGCCACTGGTACATATCTTTTAATATATCCGAAACAAAGGAATTCGTTGAACAAATTTGTGAGTGAAAAGGAATAAAAGTTTTGTAGAGATATTTTATTACTTTTCCAGCAGCGATTCCATGACCATTTTCAAACCAATTTTGACTCGATATCCTATTTCGTTTTTGTATCAGAAAAAGTTTTTCTGATAAAAACAGCAAATTAAACCAGTTCGAAATTGGCTTGAGCTTGAAAATAGTCATGTAAACTTCGTATATATGACCTTAAAAAATTTACAGGGTGGTCCAAAATAGTCTTTACAATGGAAAAATAAATTATTTAAACATTTTCAATTAGTTTGTAAAGTCATTTTTTAATAACCCGTGATGTCCTTAATTTTCTTGGTTCGTTTGAGTTTGACTGCACTGGGACTTGTGTATATGGTGAGAAATATACATATTTTAATTAAATTAAATTTTTCTTACAGTATTTTAGTTTAGCTGTTGTAAATATATATAGTTTAAATTTAAAATTTATCTGCTTGTTAGAATAAATTAAAACTAACCCTCTAATCGACAAATTGAACTTGTTACTTTAATTGCGATTTTTTTTTCTTCCATCTCTTCCATTTCAGACTATTGGTTAGAACCGTACTATTATCCATATGCTAATCCGATGATAAAGCGAGAACGTCCCGCCGGACATTTTACATTCAACAATCGCCGGTTTGTGAAAAAGGAAAAGCTGAAAATCCTGTTTTGTTCGTGTGGACTGAAATTCAATCGTAACGGTGACATAAACTATCACAAAAAATGGGAGTGTGGCAAAGATTTGACGTGTAAAACATGCTTTAAGAAATTCAAGAGTATTAGCTACTTCCGCAGTCACTGTAAAATGTGTCAGCAATAAAATTTTATAAATTATTTCATAATTAAAAATAATTTTACATAAATATTCAATATTATTTAAAATTTATTTACAATTTATTATTAACATTCCATAAATATTTCATACATTTCACTTATCTTTTTTAAATTTTCAAAAATTATTTAAAACAATCATTTTTATAAAAAAAAAATTATTTAAAAAAAAGTTTTTTATAAAAAAATATTTTTTATTAAACAAATTTAGTTTAAAAAAAATCTTATTAAGTTAAACAATTTCACAAAATACAGGATATTATTAATTTTATTAAAAGAATTTAATTTTTATTTTATTATTCGGTATATGCTAATTTTAAGCATATACACTTATTTTTAATATTTAATTTTAAGAACTTGAAAAAATTATATCAAATTGGGGTAAAAATATTATGTAGAAATTGCGTGCCCATATATAAAGGCGCGAAATAAACAGATCAAAATTTTAAGTTCCTCTTTTAATGTATATAAATATGAGGGTTTTAATTTAAAGTATATTTTCGGAATAAAATGGCCAAAAATTGAAAAAGTTTGTATTTTTTTTAATTTAATTTTTACATTTATTTTATCGGAATTAATTATTTTTTAAATATTAATTAATTTTAAATTTAAATAAAATTAAAATGTAATTTAAATTCATTATTTATTTATTTATTAAATTTTAATTTTAATTTTAATTTTAATTTTAATTTTAATTTTAATTTTAATTTTAATTTTAATTTTAATTT
>JANSTW010031783.1:0-15231 GCA_027564275.1 Diadocidia ferruginosa | reverse complement strand
TATATTAAAATACATTTAAAATTAATTAAATTATTATTTAATCAAAACTGATAATTTGCGACAAATTATTTGTTAAAAAAAATAATTTTTTTATGAATAAACCGTATCCAGCCTGAACATTCACAATAAAATAAATAAAATCGGTGTAAAAAAGGTTAAGTTTCTGTAAATTTTGAAGCGCATGGAATTCTAATGCGTCAAAAGTCCTCTACTCAAATCGATAGAAAACCGTAGTATAAGTGGGCAACTATAGTAACGACTATCGTAAATTTAAATAAATTACCCGATGCGAAAAAAGTGGGCATTAATAACATGACCTTGATCTTTGTGGTTTGATTTTTTGTTTAATTAAATTATTAGTTTAGCAAACTAATATATTGGATAGTGTAGGTTGTGAAATTATACGGGTTGAAAAAAAAAACCGATTTAAATTACATCGTCGAAGCATAAGAGATGCTTCGAATCCACTAGAAATTCCTGCAGAAACGTAAGTAAAAAGTGTTTACATGCTTTGCAAAAAGAATATAAAATTAACTATTTGTTTTATTTAATATTCATATAGATTCATAGAATTATTTCGTCTGACAAAAGAAGCCTTTTTATTCATTTTCGATGAAATCAAAGACGGCTACAAACGATATTATCGTTCCACGGCAATTCAGCCAATATTAAAATTTTCGGCTACATTAAGGTTTTTAGCTGAAGGAAGCTACCAACGTGGAGTCGGACAAGATTTCTTAATATGCATGGCTCAGCCTAAGGTCTCACAAGCCATTTCAGAAACTTTTAACATATTGGAAAATGTTTTAAGTCCAAAGACAATAAAATTCTCATATGAGAAAAGACTAAAAAGTCAGGTCGAATTTTTTAAGAGAACTGGTTTTCCTGGAGTCATTGGTTGTGTGGATGGCACACATATCAAAATAGTTAAGCCATCTGAAAATGAGCATCTATTTTATGATAGATCCGGCGATCACAGCATAAATGCAATGATTGTAAGTGTATTACTGTATTAAACATTTATTTGTATATAAATTAACAAGAACAATTACAGGTTTGTGATTACGATACAAAAATTTTGTCCATAAATGCTAATTACGCTGGTGCATCTCACGACTCCTTAGTATGGGAAAGAAGTGAAGACAGGAATTTCATGGAAAAATGCAGGAGAGAATTAGAAAAAAAATGTGGTTACTAGGCAAGCTACTTATGCTATACATTTAATAAAAATATAAGTTATATAAAATAATAGTATTGACTTGCCTGAGCACAGTCGTGTTTTCGATCGCTATTTTAATTATTAATATTTTATTGTGTATTGGTTTTAAATAGTTTTATTTTAATATATTTTATTTGTTTATCTTAATTTTTTTAATAAATATTTGTTTATTAATTAAGAATTAAAAGGTGAATATAAATATTGTTTAAGCACTTATATAATTAACATTATTAATAATATAAATATAAGTATATAAACAAAACAACAACATAAATAATATAACAAGCGACCTTAATACTGCTTGATACCGACCTACAGCGATTAACGGTGAGTACCGAAACTACTAGTACAAATAATGTAAAAAAAGAAGAAAAAATCCTACTTTTTCGTGTCAGACTCATAGAAAAATTGTTATAATTAAGTTTCAAAATAAAATTTCAATAAAAACTCTATTCCACGATTTTAGTATGTATATTTTTTAAATAAAAAAATAAAAAAAATAAAAAAATTTGAACCAATTTTTCTGAAAAATGCACCAAAGTTCACATTTTGTTTTTTTAATATTAGAAAATACCGAAAAAAAAAATTCAAAAAAGCATTTCTTCCACCTTCTTTCTATTTCATTTATCAATGCCAGTAAAAAATATTATAACATTTTATCGAAAGATGAGCGCTCAAACGTGCATCAAAGTTACTCACTGCATTGGTATCAGTAACTCTTAACAGAAATATGCTAAAAAAGACGCCATCTTGAATATTTATCAGAAGATATGAGTGGGCGATTCAACCAACATATTTTTTCGAAAGAGCACTTAAAATACGACACTCGACTGGGTCTATTAAGCGCTAAACTGACTCCTATTTGCAAAACTAAAAGTTTGCCATCTTGAATAATTGCTTTATGACGTTACATTAAAAAAAAATGTAAAAAAATGTTGTGTTGACTAAACAATTTTTTTTGGCAAATGTTAACCATCTCTATCTATGTAAAATGATATATAGTTGCCGCACCTCAAGGAAATCCCTCTCTTGATTGGATGTTCTCATTCTATGCCTTTGGTAGATGATGCGTAGGGCGCTTAATCATTGCTTTAATACGGCAGTCGATATTCACTCGTGAGGGCCTACACATCGGTTGACCGACATCCCAAAGCAGTGAATAAAATAAGTTTATTTTTTCTTGTAAATAAGTAATCGTGCGGGTTTATACAAATATGTAGAATTTACACCTCCCCCTCTTGGATCTTCCCCAAACTTTGTAGCATGGTAGGGGGTATCACCTGAACAACGTTTGTTTAGGGAGTTTGCGGTGCTCGGCCATCTTTGGGGGGAGGGAGTTTCAAATTTGTATTTTGTATAGAAAAATAATTTTTAATTTTTTTTTACTAACTTATAAAGCAAATTTAGACAATATAAGGGTCGAGTATTGCTCTCTCCATATATATTACTTGCTCGTAGGTTGAAACATAAAAAATCCAAAATAAAACCACAATTAATTTTTATTTTATAAATTATATTTATTTAAATTATTCAGAAAATTAAAAAATATATTAATTTTTAATTATAAAAATCTATTTAATTTATTTAAGTAAAATATTATTGTTCAAGTTTTCGTATTATTTTAGTTTTTACATTTTTTAAATTAAAAAAAGGCAGTTGTTTTATATCTACAATAATATTATTGGTTTGTTCATTTTCATCAGATCAACTATAAGCTTAGAGGGTGGACTGAGATTTGCATTACAATATTTAATTAACAAGTTGTTATTTTACTTTGCAATGAGATTAAAAAAAAGTTCGTTAAGATTTTTCTGCGGGCAGTGGTGTTTCTTTTAAGTTTTTTAAAAATATTAAATGACTTAAAATAAAATCATTATTTACAGGTGCCTATAGTAGTTCTAAGGTAAAAATACGTAACATTTTTCACTTCTTCGGCAATACAGACTAAAAAAACCCCCAGAACAAAGGAATACATTTAGTTATTCTAAAAAAAAAAGAAATTTATTTTCTCTTTTAACATTTTCCATTTGATGGAGCCTTTGGACGACAAATCTTACTGCGCCCGTTTGCTCCATAGACAATATTACAGGAGAATGTGAAATAACCACATGTTGTTGACTTTGTGTAATAGGTTGACTCGAAATTCTTGTTATCTTCGGGTGGTGTCTTTGAATTGTCTAAACTGCCAGTTACAGATTTTGTAACTGTTACATAGGTGTCTGGTTTTTTACTCGGAACATCGACATTGTTATTGTGAGTTATGTATTTGGATGGCAGGAATCGTGTTGCATATTTTTTCTCCTCAACCTTTCCCTTGAAGCCATCCGGCAGTGGTTCTGATGTGGTTGGTCGTTGGGTGGTCGCTGTTGTTGTGGGGAATTGTTGAGTTTTACCATTTTGTGTTTGTGTCAATCGATATTTACTGGCCGGATTGCTGATTGCTGCCTGTTGTTTTTGATTTGGAGAATTTTGGGAAAAGGTTTTACTATTCTCTGAAGTATTTATGTTAAAGTTTTTATTTGGCTTTGTGGTTGAGGTTTGTAGCTTTGTCTCATCCACAAGGACTTTTTTCTCGATGTCTTTCTTATTGTCTTTAGCCAAGAGGGAAGTTTTTGCGTTTCCTTCTTTCGATACTTTATCATCTTTTAAAATTTTACTTGATTTCGGGTCTAAATCACCGCTAACCTTATCTGGCGCATAATCATAATCATCATATTCATCATCTTCTTCATACTCAACATCGTCTGTTACGGATGGACTTTGTGCAGCAAAGTTGTCAGTCTTGGGTGGTAAGAATGATGCAACTAAAACAGATATGAAAATCAGTTAAATGAAAATCAGTGTTGATTAATTTTTCTAACCAGATTTTTGTTTAGACGTACGAAGTCTTAGATCATTTACATCACCAACGTCTGACGATTGTGCTACTCCTTCAGCAGTATTTCTAGAAGTAAAATAAAATTTAATTACCTAACCAGTTAACTTTACCTTCTATCATACCGATTAGATCGTGCAAATTGACCAATCGATTGGAATAATTTTTTATTTTGTTCTCTGTAAACTTCGACCTGTTCTTTTGTACCGGATGCAGATTGGGCAGCTCCATGATATGAAATTCCATATCTAAAAATTGCATAATATCTTCAATGAAGATTTGTTATTTATTTTGCAATATGCTTACTTGAAGTTTCCATTAATTTGCGATTGACTTTGGCCACTATATGCACCAGATTGTGCAGAAGCTTGACCGCCTCCATTAAAAAGATTATTTTGTTCATCGTGATTTTCACCTTCAGGTCTAAAACCGATTTGTGCTTGAGATGAAGTTTGTCCGGGTCCACTACTTTGAGCATCGGCTAAACCTCCTTTTTCATTAGCTTGCACTTCGGACTGACTTTGATGTTGAACGCCACCACTTTGAGAAGACGCCGATGTGCCACCGGTCTTTGCATTAACTTCAACTTGGGATTGTGATTTACCAGCACCACCGGTTCCTTGAGCAGAACTCATTGCGCCGTCTGTATTTCCTGCTACCTATTTCGAATTAAAATTTATAATAGATTTAATTAAAAGAGGGAAATTTGAATGTACCTGAGCTTGAGCAGATCTGTCCTTATCTGATGTCTGTGCATTAGCCGAAAATGTTCCACCGCCACTGTATGTACCTTGAACTTGTGTTTGTGCCGTGCCACCATTCTTAGTTCCTTGAGCACTTGCCAAAGCCTCACCATTCTTTACGGAAGTTTCTGACTGAGAAAATGAATCATCAACTCCTCCTAAGCCGCCTGGCGCAACGTTTGACCCAGAGCCTGGATAACCAGCGATTAAGTTGGCTACTCCACTTTCGGGTGATATAAAGTCAGTTGATAAACCAGGCCCTCCTACACCTGGACCAATATAACCAGGAGCACCAGGATAACTATGTACAGTACCCGGATATGCTCCCGGTACAGTTGAAACTAAATTTCCGTTGGAACTTCCGGGATATTGTCCTGGACCACTTGGATATTGCCCAATACCACCTGGATATTGAGAACCACTCGGTAAACCACCTACGCCGCTACCAGCACCAGCTCCACCTCCAATTAAGTTGTTGCTACTTGGATATTGCGATCCACCTGGTACTTGCCCTGCCGTGCCTGGTAATTGAACTCCACCGCCTGGTAATTGTCCCGCTCCACCAGGATATTGACCAACTGCTCCCGGAAGTGTACCAGCTCCACCTGGAAGTTGGCCTGTTCCGCCAGGATATTGACCAGTGCCTCCTGGATATTGACCAGAACCTGGAAGTTGACCTGTGCCTCCTGGATATTGATTAGCACCAGGAAGTTGTCCACCTCCACCTGGAAGCTGACCAGTTCCGCTAGGATATTGACCCGATCCTGGAAGTTGACCAGTGGCGCCTGGATATTGACTAGAACCTGGAAGTTGACCAGGATATTGACTATTTACGCCTGGATACTGACTAGTTTGACCGCCTGCTCCTGGAAGTTGACCAGTAGCGCCTGGATATTGACCAGAGCCAGAAAGTTGACCAGTTCCACTAGGATATTGACCCGAACCTGGAAATTGCCCAACAGCTCCTGGAAGTTGACCAGTTCCGCCAGGATGTTGACCCGAACCTAGAAGTTGACCAGTTCCGCTGGGATATTGACCAGTTCCGTCAGGATATTGACCAGTTCCGCCAGGATATTGAGCACTACCTGGAAGTTGACCAGTTCCGCCTGGATATTGACCTGTTCCACCTGGTAATTGTCCTGCTCCGCCCGGTAATTGATTTACACCGCCTGGATATTGACCAGTTGTATATTGACCACCCGCTCCTGGAAGTTGACCAGATCCACCTTGTAATTGACTTGCTCCGCCGGGAAGCTGACCACCTGGATACTGACCAGAACCTGGAAGTAGACCACCTCCGCCAGGATATTGAGCAGCACCTGGAAGTTGTACAGCTCCGCCTGGATATTGACCTGGAAGTTGACTAGTTCCGCCAGGATATTGAACTGTTCCGCCAGGATATTGAGCACCACCTGGAAGTTGACCAGTTCCACCTGGATATTGACCTGTTCCACCTGGCGATTGTCCTGCTCCGCCTGGTAATTGATTTACACCTCCTGGATATTGACCATTTGGATATTGACCACCTGCCCCTGGATGTTGACCAGATCCAGCCGGTAATTGACCTGCTCCGCCGGGAAGTTGTCCAGCTGGATATTGACCAGAACCTGGAAGTTGACTACCTCCGCCAGGATATTGAGCAGCACCTGGAAGTTGTACAGCTCCGCCTGGATATTGACCTGGAAGTTGACCAGTTCCGCCAGGATATTGAGCACTACCTGGAAGTTGACCATTTCCGCTTGGATATTGACCTGTTCCACCTGGCAATTGTCCTGCTCCGCCTGGTAATTGATTTATACCTCCTGGATATTGACCACCTGCTGCTGGAAGTTTACCAGATCCACCTGGTAGTTGTCCTGCTGCGCCGGGAAGTTGACCACCTGGATATTGACCAGAACCTGGAAATTGGCCAGCTCCACCTGGATATTGACCAGTTCCACTCGGTAATTGACCTGCTCCTCCTGGTAATTGATTTACACCTCCTGGAAATTGACCAGTTGGATATTGACCACCTGGTAATTGTCCAGCACCACCTGATAAATAACCCGCACCACCTGGCGATGTACTAGGATACTGACCATTTGCTGGATGTTGGTTTACATCCCTGTATTGCCCAACTAATCCACCTAATTGTTGTCCTTTTCCTGGTCCAAACACTTCATCTTCGGAATATGTGGTTTGTCCTGGTTTTACTTCATTACATTTTACCAGACAAAAGCCAGGTGGTAGTTTTAGGACTTTTCGTATTCCATCATAAACATCTGACGTAGGATTTCTATTGTCTACTTGTCCACTTCCTGTACCAGGATAACCTTGTGGGCTACTCTGTCCAGAGCCTGGATAACCAGCATTTGCTTGTCCAGTGCCTGGATAGCCTTGAGATCCAGGATAGCCAATTGTACTTTGTCCAGATCCAGGTTGACCTTGTCCAGGATAACCAGTTGTACTTTGTCCATGTCCAGGTTGTCTTATTGTATCTTGTCCGGGATAAGCTGTTGTACCTTGTCCACTACCAGGATAACCAGTTGCACCTTGTCCACTACCAGGATAACCAGTTGCACCTTGTCCACCATCTGGATGACCGGGTGCACCTTGACCAGAACCAGGATAACCAGTTGTACTTTGGCCACTACCTGGATGACCAGTTGCACCTTGACCAGAACCAGGATAACCGGTTGTACTTTGTCCATTGCCAGGATGTCCAGTTGTACCTTGTCCACTACCTGGATGACCAGTTGCACCTTGACCAGAACCAGGATAACCAGTTGAACCGTGTCCACTACCAGGATAACCAGGTGTACCTTGTCCACTACCTGGATGACCGATTGTACCTTGGCCCGAACCAGGCTGACCAGTTGCACCTTGACCAGAACCAGGATGACCGGTTGTACCATGTCCACTTCCAGGATGACCAGTTGCACCTTGACCAGAACCAGGATAACCTGTTGTACCTTGTCCACTGCCAGGGTGACCGGTTGTACCTTGTCCACTACCAGGATGACCAGTGGCACCTTGACCAGAACCAGGATAACCTGTTGTAACTTGTCCACTGCCAGGATGACCAGTTGTACCTTGTCCGCTACCAGAATGGCCGGTTGAATCTTGACCTATACCAGGATAACCTGTTGTACTTTGTCCACTACCAGGATGACCAGTTGAACCTTGGCCTGAACCAGGATAACCTGTTGCACCTTGTCCACTACCAGGATGACCACTTGAACCTTGACCTGAACCAGGATAACCTGTTGTCCCTTGCCCACTACCAGGATGACCAATTGCACCGTGACCAGTTCCCGGATACCCAATATTACCTTGTCCAGAACCTGGATAACCAGTTGAACCGTGTCCACTACCAGGAAGGCCAGGTGAACCTTGACCGCTACCTGGATAACCTGGACGGTTTGCACTTTCAATGATAGGTCTTCCATCAGGACCTATTGATCCAGAGGTTATAAAACCGTGCCCAGGACCGACTGGACCTGTTAAATCAGGACCGATTCTAGCATTATCGGAGCCAAATCCTGAACCAGGGTAACCATTAGATCCTGGTTTTCTAATTCCATTTGCGCCGGAACCTCCATTTCCTGGATAACCTACACCAGAATCAGAACCTGCACCTGTACCAGAAGCGCCTGGCCTACCTGAAATTGAATTAATTTCAATCAAACACCTAAACACTTTTGTAACACTTTTTTATACCTCTTGGATAACCACTTCCTTGCTCTGTTGGTGTATAACTGCCAATAGAGCCGTCGGGTCTTTGCACAATAGGTCTACCAAAAGAATCCACAGAACCAGATTTATCTGGCTTACCGTAGCCACTATCTTGACCAGGCTTTAAAGAAGTCAATTTATCAGAAAGTCGAAGTGGATCAGGTTGACCTTCATTAGAAATATTTAGTCTAGGTTATGTATATTGAAAAACGTATAAGTTTGACTTTACCATAGGAATAACTACCGGCATCAGCACCGCCACCTCCACCACCTCCAGCACAACCATCACAGTTACCACCGGACGATTGACTTTGAGCTTGGCCCATACCATTTGATCCCGTCACAAATGCTCGTGATCCTTGATGTGTAGCTTCAGCCTCTGCCTTGCCTTCTTGCGCTGTATCACCAAAATTTAAATACTGTGATTGTGTTTGACCGCGGTGACTGAAAAGGAATTTATTAATTTTGTTCGCATCACAGAGGATAAAAATATGCCATTACTTATATCCTGTATTTCTTTTTAATCTCGTTTGTTCATTCATCAGTGACAAAATATGCTCTTCACTTCCAACAACCGAATTTGGGTCAACATTCTAGAAAAAAAACACATAATAATTTAACTATATTGTTGTGTTATGTTAAAAAAAAATTAATTAATTGATAATTTTTGCTATTAAAATTTAAATTAATTTGAATATTTTCAATTAATGGTTTGGTGCGATAATGTTTTCAGATAAGATGACAACATAGCATAATATTTTGTTCATTTATTTCATAAACTTACAATTACATTTTTATTGTTCTTTTATGATTATTGCGGTTAGGAAATTCTCCAACAAATTGATCAACACAATATAATAATAATTTGAGCAAGAATTAAAAATTAATTAAATAGTTTTTATTTAAATTGAAAAATTGATTTTAGTTGATAATATTATGTCATTTAATAACTTGATTTTATTTATGAGCTTAAAATAGGTCAAATCATTATAGAAGTATGTGAGTATGAAAATCTAAAAAGCTTATTTTGTAACATGATTTAAGTATTTTTTTATGTTTATTAGAATAAAGGTGCCGCACATGACTTTCAGAAATTGCTAACGATGAGGTAGGTCTATATTTTCATGCTAATTTCTACGGTATCCTATCATTGCGATAACCTTATAAGTTCGATAAGAATTATAAGAATACATAATTATGTCTGTACAGTGTAATAGTGAAATATTTATATTCTTTTAATTGGATTTATAAACCAATCTGTGGGGAATTTGTAAATAAAATATTTTTAAATTCTTTGGATTGTAAAGAAAACGTTATATTTTGTTGACCTTAATTGAACCTTTTATTTTCGCCGAGAAATTTTTTCGGATTGCGAAATAATTTTATTTAATAAAAACATTAAGGTTTGAATAAGATTTGTATTTTTGCGGTCGTTGTTTTATATACGAATTCGTATATATTAAGGTTTGTATATTAGATATGTATAGATTACTTCATTTCACATTGCATATAAAGGCATTTTCTTCGGCTTTATAGTATTTTGTAAATTTAATTTAATTTTTACCATTTATTCAATATTTAGAGGGAGCGCTACTTGATAATGGTTAAACAATTCGATAGGTGGAGTGGATTAAAAACTACAAATGAATGAACCGAGGAGATTAAAAAAAAATTATGAGAATCGGCGAAGAAGGTCATCCTGACAATTTTTTTTTAAGTTAATTAAGTTCTATAATTTTTAAAAGCTAAAATTAATTGATTTTTCTTTAAAACTGAAAAGACTAATTTGGGCATGGTATAATCTTGGTTTTTTAAATTATTACCCCAGATAGGTGCAAACACGACGAACTAATGTTGTCCAAGGGTGCCTCCCCTACCATCTACAAAGGTTAATGGATATGCTAGGTTCCACATAATTTTCAACTCTGCCCAGTGTTTTTAAGTATTTAAGCCCCGTCCCTTCTGAAAAAGAGCCGTAAGCCGAAAATTTTCCGAATACACATTATTCAGGGATGACTCCCCTACCCCTCTGAAAAGTCGGTACAACTACAAGATCCGTGATATATAACTTGATATAAATAATATAAATAAATAAATCAAGTTTTTCCTGTAACAAATCCAAAAAAATATTCTAAATTCAAAAATAATAATAATGTTTCCGTCTATTAAACCGTAGTTATAATCACGCTGCAAAGCGTAGATGCAACGTACATTAGCAGTAGAAATATATGAAAACATAGGAAACCAATTATAATAATCAAAAGTAATGTACTGCTACAAAACACATGAGAAAAATCAAATGTAATGTGATGCTAATGTTACGTGTCGCTTCAATATGTTTCCAGCTTTAAACAAATTACAAATATGTAGCAAACATTCTGATCACGAATCCATTTGAACTTTGTGGAGGATGGTTTCTGATTTCTTGAAAATTTTTTTGTTTGGAGAGAATTAAGCTACTTAGCGGACTTGCAAGGATCTTTATAAAGTACCACACTTTTGACAATATGTGATTCATTTCGCGCAAAAAAGAGCAACATGGCTGATTGTCAGGCAAGATGGTATCAACACTAAATCAGCCATATTATTTGTCTTTGTTTATACATTTTATCAATTTTCGCTCTATTAGTATTAGATTTTCATTTAGCAAATAATGTTTTTGCCGAAACATGGCACTAAATTTGAATAGATTGTTCTGTGGAATAAAGGACGATAATTCAAATTTTTATTTAAGCTATGGTATTTCTATACAGTAATTGTCCATTCTGAATTATTTACATTTATTCTGTGCCCATGTTATAGAAGATTCGGCGAATCTGCTGTATTGCGAATATGCTCCAAATAGGACCACACCCCCTCTATCCTGTAAGGGCCAACTCCTGACAAACAATTATACTACGACTATTGGGTGGAAATTTCCTCTTTCTGCAGGGGAGGGGTTTAAAGTTATTATGCAACATTTTTAAAATTCAATATTGTGATACACCTATAGAGAATGGAAGAATATGCCAATTTAAATTTTTTGTAGTGTGAACTTAAGAGGGATCACCTCCCTTTTCAAAAAGGGAGGAGATTAACTTTTGTATGAAAAATATTTAAATATATATATATAAAGGTTGTTTATATTCAATTGAAAAGTCTTGACAAAAGCTGCAACTTTAGTTCTAAGAGTTATAGTCCATCGTTCTCACATCAGCCTCTAGAAAGGGTTAAAGGATTTCTTAGAAGAAACATTTTATTTGCCTGTCTGCGACATAAGGAGGAACGATAGACTTCAACCCTTAGAACTAAAATTGTAGCTCTTGTCAAGACCTTTCATTTGAATATACACAACTCAAGTAAAAATGTATTTTTCATATTTATCATGCAAACGATACGCCCCTACCACTTTGAAATTGGGGGTTACTACCCATAAGTTCACACTACAAAAAAATTTAATTTGCCTATTCTTACATTCTGTATAGGTGTGACATCATAATATTGAATTTTAAAACTTACATAAAAACTTTAACCTCCCTCCTGCCGAAAGGGGGGTTTTTCCCAAAAGTCGTAGTATAATTTTTTGGTAGGGATGACCCTTTATAGGATAAAAGGGGTGGGGTCCTCTTTGGAGCATATTCGCTAATCGCTATACTGCAGTTCAGCCGAAGATTCCATATAAATTTTATAAGAGTTCGAAAAGAAGAGAGAATTCTTCACTTATGTCAAAGAATTGAACCAATGAAATTATAGACTCACTTTCACTTAGAATGATCCTTATATTTCTAACTGGGAAGTGATTTTCTTAAATAACGCACCCGTTACAAATGCTCGTGATCCTTTCTGTAGCGTTACGTATTATATGGTTAGCCCGGTAAGACCTATGTCATACACACATGTCTTTACTTTTTTTTAAAGTCCAATCAACGTTTTTATCAACATAATTGTATATATTCGCGTGTACATTGTACAATTCGATTAAAGCAATTGCATCATTTGATGGCTCTGTAACTTTCATGCGATTGCGATACCAAATAAAATTAATATTATAATTTAATTATAATGATAACTCGGTTAGAATGAATTATAATTTTGACAAAATAATTTTTACTCAAACATTTTTGGCAAACTTTTTTTTAATTTAAATATTGATAAAGTTTTTATAATTTAACGACCTTTTGACACAATTTTTTTTTCTTTACTTATATGTGTATATACTTCCTCTGACTGATTTTTTTATTTTTAGATTGATTATACCATTCAATTTTAAAGAAAAGTTAAATTTTTATTTTAATCGTACGAAAATGTTGTACAAGTGAAAAATAATATTTTTTATAGTTAAATGTGTTTCTTTTATTCTATTAACTCGTGACACAAAATAGTTTAATTTTAAGGTTTATAAATTGGACATAGAAAAGGATATATTAGATATATTGTCTTATCTATACCAAGAATTGTTATACCTTGGACTTCCCATTTTGATGAGCTTGGTAATAAATTTTATTGTTTTAATAAACTCATCAAGATTGGAAATCTAAGAATGAATAGCATAAGAATACAATTTTTAATTATTTTTTTCTAGATACAAATGTGTTTATCATTTTCGTTCTTTTACAATAATAATAATTGATTGATCTATTAATTAGCTAAGACTTCTTAATCTCTTTTTAAAAGTTTATTTTACTATAAATAAACACAAAAATAAACTAAAACTATAAAGATTATTTTTCAATCACCCTACTGAAGTTATTTATAGCCAATGAAAGCGAAATGATTGCCGGTTTTTCTAATAATTATAAATTTTATTTAAATTTCTTATATTCATATATACTCATTTATTCATCTAATATAATATAAGTAACCTAATCGGGTACATACACGAGTATGTGTATTTTTAATTATATTATATTTACTTGAAACTGAAAAAAATCTCTATATTCGATTAAACGATTGTATAGAATAAAATTATACAAATAGACAATAAAACTTATGGAAATAGGCCAATATTTTTTGCTTCACTGTACAAAATACAAATATAATTATATATAAATTATATTTAGCTGGATCAAATCTGTATATATAATAAAAATCTTTCTTAAAAATTATCTAACGTATATACACTATATATGAATAATATTATATAATAAAAACCGAAATATTTTTTTGGACTATAATGTAAACATTAAAAAAAAAATTAACGACAAAACCAAAGAAATAAATCTAAACAGAAAAAAAAATGTTTTTCTTAAAGATTTTTCGTTCAACCTTGTAACAAATATTAAAATTGAATGAAAATTATTTTTTCATATATCTATCTTTATTGATAAAGATTAACGAATATATAAATTAATTTTTCTATATAATAATAATTATATATAAGTAGTAGAAAACTATAAAATATTGTATATAGTTGAGAAATTCGATATATGATTATTATTATTAGACACCAAAAATAATGTGGGATAACTGCGAGTAAGTAAGCTATAGTAACAAAAAATTACCAGACGCACGTATATATTTTATGTCATACAAAAGCAAATTCAAGCCATACACTTTAAAAAATTTCCTTTGTTCTAAATCTTTTAAAACGTCAATGTCTTACCTGAATTGATGCACCAAATGTTACAACGGCTAAAGTTGGTAGAATGGCCCAAAGCATGGGCTTCATTCTGACTGCAAAAAAAAAAAATTATTTTAATTTATTTTTTCATATACTTATTCTACATACTAATACTAATACTAACAACTAATACTAATTTTAAACTATTTTGTGTATAAGTGAAATAATTGTATCTTTTTTGAAGGACTCAATCCAATCAGAGTTGAATACTCCAGACTTACTGCAAAATGCCTCTGAGAATTAAAAGTTAGAACAATCAATATATACATGAAATAGATTTGTGTCCAATTCGGCGCACTTAAGCAAAGACAACGAAACAACTATATACTATTGATTTGATCGATGGATTGAGGATCATAATATAACAAGGAGGATTCACTATTTGAGCTTGTTGTATACATTTTTCACATTGGTTAAGGTTTTCGAAAGTATTGATACTAATCAATTATATTTTATATTTAGTTCTAAAATTTATGTAAATCAGCATGAATAAATTAAAGGTATACATAAATCAGCAACTACCAAACTTAATAAATCTCAGTGAATTTTTATAGTAGTCCATTATTAACAAAAAAAACAAGTTGATGTCATTTATACCGACTTAGACAAATCGTTTGATAAAGTGAATCATAATATTCTATGTTATAAATTGTGATGTTTGGTAAAACTGATGGATGTAAATTAGATTTTATATGTCATCATCAGGAGTTCAGCAAGGCTCGCACTTGGGTCTCCTGCTCCTCTCTTTGATTTTAATTAATGAAATCACAGAAATAGTCTCTTGTAAGTTCTCTATATGCTGATGACCTTCATATATTTAATAAAATATTATGTTCTTAAAGAGGATGGTCAAAATTTGCAAATTTATTTGAATAAGAAAAAAAACCATGTTCCAGCTGGTTAATTTAACCCGCGTATAGTTATTATTACCAAAAACCATGTATAAAAAGACATGTCGACACAAGAAAATGATAGCTAAAAAAAGCTTCCACTCATGGTAATAAAAGAGTTTATCAGGTAATATTGACAGCTGGTTTTATTTTGGTTTTTTCTGCGCATGATCT
The DNA here is from genome assembly GCA_027564275.1 of Diadocidia ferruginosa. Classification (NCBI taxonomy): domain Eukaryota; kingdom Metazoa; phylum Arthropoda; class Insecta; order Diptera; family Diadocidiidae; genus Diadocidia; species Diadocidia ferruginosa. The sequence goes on along the minus strand of JANSTW010031783.1, from coordinate 17 downwards.
CACAGGTGAAAAAAATG
>JANSTW010031672.1:0-15236 GCA_027564275.1 Diadocidia ferruginosa | reverse complement strand
CATTTTTTATTTCTTCGTTGCAATATCAGAAACTCTATATAAGAAATCGCTATTTCAATGCAATAACATCATAAGTCAGAAAACGCAACTTTTTATGAGAGCAATGTTAAGTTTTTCGTTAAATGCTGTGTTTTCCAAAATATATTTTTTTTTAAGTTTAAATTAATTAGAAAAATTATATTTTCAATAAAGATAATATGTTTTAACTTGAAATTTTCGAATTTTTCGAAAACCGAAAAAAACATACTTGTTGATGCCATTTCGTCAATTTTAAAGAGACAAGTCTAAAAATATGACAGGATATGCAGATTTTGTCAGGGAACAACCCTGTATCAATAACTCATTTTCCACATAACTCGAGTTATGATGTTATTAGTTGGAAGTAGTGAATTATTTATAAACAGAAAAGTGCATAGTTGGTTTATTGTTTATGTTTATTTTGAAATGTTGTTTTCTTTTATTAAATATATAAGACTTTTAAGAGTATGTCTAACAGACAGATTTTGCATAACATTTTCGATCTATTTTTTTTTTGCAATGGTCGGAAAACAAATTGCGATATTTCGATTGTTGTTGCTTATATAGAAAACTGTGCATTGAAAAAAATCTAATCAATTTTTTTTTTAAATCAGTATACGTATGATCGCAATAACGTTGTAACTCTGCTTAGAACGTTATTATGCCAAGTTTTTACATGGAGATGGTTTTTTTTGAAATAATAATCTATATCGATAATTTCTAAAATTTACCTAACTAATCAAAAAATCTATTTAAAATATTGTTTGTCCTATTTTTAACCCATTAAATCACAACGAATAAAATTTCATTCGGAAAAATTAATATTCACTTTTCATTCATAAAAGAGAACCTATACGTATACGTCCAACGTGTGCGTCTCCATGCAAGCCGTAGCATTACTCGCATATTTCTTCGATTCCATTAGGAAGCAATTGTCGCAATATTTACATAATTTTTTTTTCAAAAGCAGTTTATTTTCTCTTTTCTCACATTGTTCCAAAAAAAAAACATTTTTTCTTATGGTTATAAAGTTACAAAAAACATAACTTTCCAAAAGTTATTTTTTATTATTTTCATTTTGAAAAGGGCTAATTTTAAATGTACGCTTTATTTTATTAATTTAGTTTTTTGTTATTTTTATTATTATTTAATTATCTTAACAAAAATTATTATTAACTCTCTCGAATTAACTATATACACTATACAAATAAAACATTAAATTTCAAGAATTCATTTGTATCAAGAAAACAACATAATAAAAAAAAATTGAGTTCATTTCGCGTACCACATTAACTATATAAATTTAATATTATATATGCGCGATGACGTATCGCGCGGAATAACTCTTGTGGTAAATTAAAGAAAAAAAGGTTTATTGTTTTTTTTGTGTGTGTATATAGTAAACTATTTACCATAAAATAGTAATTTAATGAAACTAAATAATGCGAAGGCAAGAAAAAAAAATCAAATCATTGTTTATTTTCCAGCCACATAAACATAACGGTCAGCACGCGTAAAACATTTATAATTTTTTTTTTGCTTCTTCTTCTCATCATAACAAATGAATAAAAATTGTTATTTTGTTTCACAAGTATTTTTATTAAATATATATTTAAAGAAATGGAAAGAAAAAACATTTAAATTTAATAAAAGAAAAAAATCCATCAGCAGCCAGACGATTTAAAAAAACACTTTAAATTGACTTACATTTTTTTTCAAGTTAATTAAAAAATTACTTGCTTATTTTCTATGTTTTTGTTTAAAATAATGCGTACTTAGGGCGTATAAAAATGAAAATTATGGAATTTTTAATTTAATTTAATTTTTTTAATTTTTAATTTCTTCCAAGTGAACACAAAAACATTTATGAAAATAAAAAAATCCTTATTATCAAATATATATAAAAACTCAAACTTTAGTAACTCGCACCACAAAGAAATTATTAAATGTTTTAACGCCATCTTGAATTTCAGTGCCATATTGATTTTTTCAATACATGTGTTGCCACAAATATGTCCCTTTTCATGAATTGCATGCCCTATGTTATTCTCACGACAATAAAATTATTTAATGTTATGTTGACACCATATTGAATTTCTTTGCCATCTTGAATTTTCTAATACAGACAACTTATATAGTGTTGCCACTCTTGTCTATATGCATGCGAATATGCGCTGTAATTTAATAATACAGAAATTTAAGAAATTTAACTTTATTTTATTTCATAATTACAAAAAAATTAAATCCGCTTTCAAGCAATTTAAAAAATATAATAAATACTTTATTGTACATGTTGGCAATTTAATTAAAATACTTTTTTTTTATTGTTGAAATAATAAATGTGTATTGTTTCTAATTTCTATGGAAAACTATTTTTATATACCAACCCACAACTAGTCGCAGAAGAGAATTGCCGCATGTATTTAAATATATAATTGTGAGCTTTTTGCCATATACACAATATTATACTTGAATCTATACATAACTTAAAAATAATATCCCCAACCACCCCATTCGGCGAACAACCTACTTTTTAAACATGTATATTCACCAGCGTATACCTCTATATATATAGAAACTTCCGTTGTATATTTTTGTACACTACTTCCATATTTATAATTTTGCTCCACATTTAATAAAATATAAATTTCATATTATATAATATTGTGCTTGAATAAGAATAAAGTTTTAATAGCATAAGAGAGTAGACGTATATTTAGTTATATAGCGAATAATGAATAATATAAAATTTATATAAAATATAATATAGAAAGTCAAGGTTAAGGTTATGTCCTATATTTTTTGTATGATAGAAAATTGTGTGAATTAGAACATGACATTTTTTGCCTTTTTTAATTCTTTTTATTATCCTTCTTTCATTCATTCTTTTAACCAAACCTTTATTATATTGCGTAGGTGTATATTTCGTGATATATAAATTTATTATATGTTGTAATAATTTATGTATTACTTGGATGTTTTATGATAAACATACAAAAGGGTGTTATCCAACTCCACTGACGACGGGTTAGCCCAGAAATAGTGCAATCCTTGTCGGTATATGAGTAAAAAACATCATATTGTTTGAAGGTTCTAGCGTAAGCTAGAGCCACAGGCTCTGGCGAATAGCTGGAGCCACATAATATTGCAAAAATATTCACTTTTCGTTGATCGATTAGCCTGTTCCTAAATTTTTAAATTTGCTGACACTCATGATCGAAAAAAAGTAAATATTTTATAAATGCTTAAGTAATTTACGTAATTATTTATTTTAAGTAACACAAAATAACTTTAAGTAAGAGTGATTTTTGTAATAGGCTCTTGACAATTTTTTAACTTTTAACAACTAAATGTATATAGGTTCAATACTATCGATTTTCTATTTCATGGACAAGAGTACTGCCGAACGGTGATTTATCTATTGTCAGCGAGCAGGGTCTTCAGTATTATGATAATTTAATTAATAAACTTTTGGCAAATGGTATCGAACCAATGGTTACACTTTATCATTGGGACTTGCCACAACGTCTACAAGAGTTAGGTGGTTGGCCAAATAGCATGATCATTGATGCATACGTCAATTACGCAGATTTAGTTTTGACCAGATATAGCGATAGAGTTAAGACATGGATCACATTTAACGAGCCCATAAATATTTGTGAAAGTGGCTACGGAATAGGTACGCTGGCGCCAAGTCTTACATCACCGGGTGTTGCCGATTATCTATGCGCTCAAAATGTGTTAGTTTCCAACGCCCGCGTTTATAATTTATATCACGACAAATACAAACGTAGAGAAGGTAAAATCGGGTTTGTCATTTATTGCCTGTTTGCTTTTCCACTAGATCCAGATAATCCGGATGATATAGAATCTGTTAACAGGGGATTGCAATTCACTGTAAGATGTTTTTTTTATATCTGAAAATATATAAGTAATTTTAATTTTGCTATAGAGTGGCTGGTTTATGCATCCTATATTTAGTGTCAAAGGTGGATATCCTCAAATAATGATTGATGTTATTGGCAACAATAGTTTGGCTGAAGGTCGCCGATGGTCTCGTCTTCCACATATGAGCCCTGAACTTAAAAGATATATTCAAGGTAAATTCATGTTACAAATTCTTTTGTATTTCAAAATATGAGTTTTTTTTTTTAATTAAATGTACATATAACATAAGTTGTATAATTATATACGCACTGCGACACTAGCGCGCCGCGACACTAGCGCGCGGTGACATAACTTGCAAACGAACAATTATTCAAAGAAAAAGTTAAATTGATCCTTTTAAGAATTATAAAAGCTAAGTTTTGGCATCTGAGGAAGTTAATTATGGTAAATGTATTTCGAGTTATGACGTAGTGCGCTACTGACGCGGCTTTCTAATGTTACGGTGCCAATTATATAAGATACAATATACATACAAGTAAATATTCAACTCAATTTCAATTTTTTACTTCATGGACCAAACTATAAAGCTAAAAGAAAAAATTTGCGCAACAAGTTGCTTTGGTGTAGTTCACAGGTTAAGGTTAAAACAAAAATCGCTTAAATATAATAATTCTAAGCTTTTTAAGGTATATAATTATAAATATAATCATCGTTTTTCTTTATTAAAAAAACTTGTACAAACATTTTTGACGAACATTTTTAAACCGGTTCTTTATTTTAAATTAAATTTAAAATAATTGTTTAAACAATTAATAAATATTATTGATACAATATATTTGAATAAGAAAACCAATTTTAAATTTACAGGTACAGCAGATTTTGTCGGATTAAACTACTACACAAGTGTGTTAACTTCGATGAATACGCCATCATGTGGCAATACATCCTATTTGGCCGATGTTTGCGTAGCCACCACGCAAAATCCAGATTGGCCATTGTCTGCATCCCCTGGAATTCGGTCGATTCCGGCCGGATTACGAGGACTTTTAAAGTAATTGTGTCTCTTAGAAATAAGTATAGGTGTACATTTTATTTAATGTTAACCCTATACTATCAGTTGGATAAAAGATGAATACGATAATCCAGAAATCATTATAACCGAAAATGGATGGGCAGATTTAGGTCAGTTGGAGGATGTTGGTAGAATAGATTATCTTAAAGTATAACTAACCATTTTCAAACAATTAAAATTAAATAAAAAAATATATAAAATCTTAAAAGGGACACTTTGAGGCTTTGCTTGATGCCATCGATGATGGTGTCAATGTAGTGGCACATACAACCTGGAGCATTTTGGACAATTTCGAATGGCTTGCAGGATATTCGTTAGTATTTTTCTGTTTAAATAATTCAAAAAAATAATAATGTTGGTTTTTATATTTTGGCAATGCTATATATTGATTAATGTTTATAGAATATATGCCAAATTTAATATATAACATACATAACACCCAAAGACATAACGCCCATAAAGCTTTAACAAGCTTAAAGTCGCTAAAATCATACAAAAACTATTTATTGGTTTGTGTCTTTGCTGAAAACCATGAAAATTTCACTTCTAAAAATTACAAACAAAGCGATGGGTTTATATTTTGGGTGCTATTGCTATAACGGGTTTGAGCATTAGAAAAAAGCTTGTTAAAGCTTTGGGCGGTATGTCTTGGGGTGTTATGTCACCTATACACAGCGCTAAAAATTGGGTACATGAAAATGTGTGGCACCGAAAGACCTGGCACTTAAAGCCAAGAACCGAAATGCATTGCACCGAAAAAACTATTCAGATTGGGGTTGTTTTTAAATTAAATGAAATTTTCGGTGCTTACGGTGTCACGCACTTTCGGTGCCACGGTTTTCGCTGCCATACGCAATTTCCAATTGGCTACTCAAAAAATCAACATATTATTAGTTTTTCTAATGTAAGTTAAATTATAAGTATCTGTTAATTAAATAATTTTATTTGTTAAATTTAAAATTGTCTTTAAATAATTTTTTTTTTAGTCAAAAATTTGGCATCGTAGGTGTTAATTTTACCGATCCAGATAGAGCAAGAACGCCGAAGGCATCATACCACTTTTTGAGAAAAGTATTCAGATCAAAAGTTATACCACATTGAACTTGTCTACAAACCATAGTATGAAAAGTAGAATTCTACTATTGTCTTTTTTATCCTTGTCTCATTTTTATACATGTAAAAATAATATAATAAAACATAACCTTAAAACTATTGAAAAATGTGTCTATTTGTTCTATTCATAATCTATCAATCTTAAAGTTGATTCGAAGTAAAGTTGTTTGGCTCTTCATGGCTATTGTGACTGTAAGAACTGCGGGCTAAATCTCTGAAATGCTTTAGAAATATAAATTAACTTGGCATGTCACAAGTGAGCTCGGTGAATTAAAATTACCAAGCGATCGGTTTATGCACGTTCATATCGATATCGTTGGACCATTATACCTACGTCATTAAATTTCAGATATCTCCTCAAGTATATCGATAAACTTACTCTTTGGCTCGAGATTAATCCGATAACTGATATGAAAGCTGAGACAGTCGTTCTCGTTCATGCTTTTAATCTGAACTGAATTATGTAAGATTTGGTGTACCTTAAATGGTAACAACTGATGTGTCATGTCAATGATGTTTAGGTTGGAATTCTGCCTACGGTTTTCTCTGACTCTGATCAAATTTCAAAGAATAACTAAAGCGACAACGTCCGAATGTACGAGGGTACGGCACAACTATTCGTTTGCCATCAAAATCATCAAAAAGAGAGGTCTCACTAAACTTCGGTATCATTTCGTTAAAGTCAGACCCATTCCAGCTTCAAGACATTCGCAAGCAAGAATTTTAAGTTTTTGAAGAACTTAAAACAACTAATTTTGTTATTGATCGTAACGATGCCAGTTTAAAAGCCCCTCCAATTGACTTAAAATGGTCGTTATTCCGAAATTTAAAAAACCAACAAAACTTGGTTATTTCTATTAAAGTAAGGGTCTCAAGCCAGTATTCTTAATGCCTAAAACGGATTCAAAAGAGTGGAAATTTCTGCATCGATTCAAATGTCAACTGTCAGGACGGTGTACTGCAATAACACCAAGTGCAATACAGTTAGAGATTTAAACTGAATTAGTGCCGAGAAAATTGTGTATTTGTTTCACAACAACACTGATTTTTGATTTGTAGTGTATACTTTCTTTTAAAGGTCTGAAGATCTACAAGTCATAAATAATGAAAAATTATATATTTATTTTATACCTATCTATATGATTAATTAATTTCTTATCGTTATTGTACGTGTTAATTTAACAAATAAACTTTTCAAGACAATTAAAATATACTTGCATATTATGTAGGTTTATTGACACTAAATACTGCATAAGGTTTAATGACACTTTAATAATAAAAAAAACAACCTGTGAAAGACATATACATGAAAATATAAATTTGCCAAATTGACAAAATTCAATAATTTTATATTATAAACATGTTTATGAAATTTATTTATTTATATGTTTATGCATGATTTATGGTTACCTCTAAATATATTTTGTATTCGCCTATGTCATATAATTGTTCGATGTATTGAGTACAATGTACTTAATTCAAAGCACAATTTTTTGTATTTAATAAAAATTGTGACATAGAAAGGAAAAATTGTAAAACACACGGTTCGAGAACAATCGATATTATAATAAGTTTACCGCATCGTTTAAAATATTGATATATAAATACATGTGAAATTTACATTTTCTGCAAAGTTAGCGATTTTTTTTATTTTCGAATAAATTCATGTATATAATATGATACTCTTAGCTAGACTCGATGGGTAAATCTGATTTGTCTACTAGTATTGATTTGTCCGACATGAAAATTTTCTATATAAATGCGATGATAATCATATAATAACAAAATGCATAGATCAGCATGAAAATTTGTGTGGAAAAACTGTGCACTGGTGTAACACATTCAGAGCTTTGTAGACTAGTAGGTATTATTGGCATTTTATTATTGTATATATGCGGTATTGTAGACCAAAGTGAAAGTTCAAGGTTTATTATCCCAGAAAATAATATTAAAATATATTTTATTATTATCGGATATCGAACATATTAGATATGCGATTATATACAAAAAAATGCAACTGCTTTTGGAAAGCTAATTTTTAGATAATATGATATATTGATACTGATCTGCCTTCTGCCTTCTTCTTTACTGTTTTTCGTGTAATCTCAAAAAAAGGAAATATAGCGCCCTCCTTCACAGTTCACGATTTTCTCATTAAACCTTCAGTCTCCACCTCTAATATTTCAACACCAATTTTTTTTTCTTTTTCCTTTTCTAATATATTTCAAATAGTGATACCGTTCAAGCAATTTTCAACATTAAATCGAATTCCATTGGTCTTGATAGCATTCCCACAATTTTTGTTAAAATGCTGCTGTACCAGTTATTTAAAAAATAAGGCATAAAAAAGGGTCAAACGTCACAAAAGATGCGGGAATTAATTTTTTTTAATCTGTTAGAAACCCATAGACATTAAAAAATCAAAATTTGTGACATTGGAATATGACAGATTCAGCCGCCATCTTGTTGAAATTACGAAAAATTGCTCCGATTACGTTTTTTCAGCTATAAATAGAGTCCTAAACAAGAAAATCTATCCTCTCACATTGTTGACTTTAGAAATGTTTTGATAATAACTGTATGGAAATAGTACAAGATTATTATACTTAAACAGCGTTTTTTATGCAGTAAAATTGGTTGTTGTCTTCTGTGGTTACCGAAAAAGCAGCGTTCACAACATCATTAGACACCTACGTACGCGAGTGATCTTATTACCGCTATATGTAAATGGCAGGTTCAGGGTACAAATAATGTTGGCGGCACACTCGGATATTTTTCACAAAAAATATTTGTGTTGTAGCTTTTCAATAGTGAATTGAATTTTGGCCCTGTGGTTTGAAATTCACTTAAAATTTGTTTCTCTAAAAATGGCGGAAAAATTTTGCTAAATTTTGGTGTAGCTCCAATTTTTTTTAAATTAGAAAAACTTATGTTGCTGACAACACTCGCATCTTTGATATCGACCAAGAAAATCATGGCTAGTGCGAGTTGCTGACAACACTCCACCTTTGATATTGTTCGTCAATGAAAACCATGACTCCTTCGCTTTGGAGTAAAGGAAACAATGATGAAATAAAAAACAGAGATGAGTGTATATGATTTGTGTTTCCTTTCTCATTCCTTTATTTACTGACGTGAAATTGCGGTATTGTTACTCCTGCTGCGGCATCAAATTATACATAGGGGTACATAGATACAAATCCAATCAGATTTAATACAAAATATGGTTAAATTCGTAAATTAATACAAACATTAGAAATCCTATATAGTATGTAATATATTTAATACAATAAAAAGCTTCAAATGGTTTTGTTTTTCATTTTTATAAATTATAATAAATCAACAGGAAATATCCTTAATGAAATCAATATAGTTAGGCATTTTGCCTCAATTTCCTATATACATTAAAAATGTATTGAAATTGGATTCATATACATATATGCAATAATAATATAAACGATAAAATAAATCAAAGATAAATTCATATAACAAAAATATATGTATATACTGGCATTTAAGTCCGCACATATAAATTTATTGGGTCGAGTCCACCATAACAAACGATATATATATAGCAATTCACCGCACAATTCAATAAAATTATCCTACCAGAAATATTTTTATTTTTTTATTATTATTATATATCTGACCAATCTATCTAAAAATGATGTTACTTTACCATAGTATATATATATATAATGGAAGCCTTAACCGCAATCTCTAGATATTATAATATTTTTCTATTAAATCGGAATAAATATATAATATATAGCTATATGAACATGACTGCTTCCAATAACCTAAATAGTTTTATTTTATGGTATATTAGACCAATCTAATCATCTAATTAAAAGATTGTATTGTTTCGATACTAATATCTACTATATTTAGAAGAGTATATCGTCAAAAATCAAATAGAATTAACGCGGAAGAAGGATTGGCAAAAGATAAAATTATAACCTGCAGTTTTGGAAGTTTTGAAGAGCACTTTTTTGTTAGTCAAACTGGAAGTATATTTAATATTACTTATACGGCAGCTTTATTATAGAACTGGAATTTTGCCTCTTAAAATTCTGATAAAGTATCCTCATCGGTTCTTTACTCGAAAGCGAGGGAGCATACAGGGACCATTTTTCTCTTTATTTTTTAGCTGATAAAAAATAATTAATAATTTTTTTTGGTTTCAATGACATGTTTCCATTGTCCACAAAAGAAATTAGATATCATTTCAATTTGTTTTATATGCATTTTTATTAATAATGGTAATACTAAATAGTATAGATAGGATGCTTTGAAACATGCCATCTAATTTTCCGAGGGTGTAGTATAAAAGTCATGATTTGACGAGAATTACCCGCAAGAACAAATTGTGTACGTAAGGTACCCGATATAGCACGATCCGATCACGATTTTCCTACTTTCCAAGTGTTTTTTTCTCGAAAATATACTGTACATAAATTACCTAATTTAAAATTATGCGATTCATGCGAATGACGCTGATATAGTTTGAATTAGAAACTTCATATAAAAAAATATAGATTCTTTGTATGGGAAAAATTTAAAAATATATTATAATCAAGATAACCCCAAGATGCACACGCCAAAATTAACCTTGAATTTGTTACAAAGTAATTGAGCTAGATTAAGTCATTCAACTTTAAGTTGGCGATAAGGCGATATTTTCGCAGTTTCCGATTAAACTATTTTTAATCAATGTTAACAGTGTCATTAAGTGGCATTTTTTCAGAATTATTATTATCTCGTGTGTTAAATTATCAATATTAACATTGGCTGCACCAGAATTATCAATCTAATAATGTATATTTTGAGTGTGACGTGTGTCATTTAAGCATACACATTGTAGAATAGACATATATATATCATTTTGTATTAAATGTATTATATACCCATTTACATAGGGTAAACGATACAAAACAGCTTACAGCTTCCAATTTTGTATTCGTAATATCGGGAAATATAGGTTTAAACATTGATAATAAAATGAACGGAGCACTGCATCTGTTAACGTCATTGGAGTACTGAAGAGTTTTGATCCTCGGTCTGGTTGTGAATTTTTCATAAATGGAGTATCAACTTTATTTCGCAGATGTGTATTAAAAAAGCAACGGCAGTGGTTCGGAAGTCACTTAAGTCCGTTAGTCCGCCTATATATATTATACGATAAGATATATTATAGAATTCCTCATATATAGTGTGAAAATATTTATAGGGGATTTTGAAGGGCTGGGTAGAATTCAATAAAATTCAAAAATATATTTAAACTCCGCTCAAAGAAACTAATAATATGTCTGTTATTAAATACTCTCTATTCATGCTATAGTTGCTTGTGCTAGCAATTAATTTAAAAATATCTTTATACATGCTCGTAAATTAATTATTATTAATTAATCGAAAAATGTGTGTATTAAAATATTATTAATTAAATTAGCTGACATGGCCGAAAATTGTGTTTAAAGTTTCAATAATTTGTTTGGATTTTTTGTAATAAATTTAATAAATATCCCGTTCAATGAACTATAATGCAGCCTTAATTTTGTTATGCACTGAAATTGTTACTTAGTATTTAAATAATTCTTTAAATTAAAATTAGACAAAAACAAGCAATTTTCAATAGGAATAATATGTAACATAAACATTATATTATTAAACAGTAAAAATAGTTATAGCTAACAACGGAACTAGAAGATATATGATACCAACATATATAGAGTTCCTCATATAGTCTGAAACCCGTTGCACTGATCACCGAAAAATTTGTCTAGTGCCAGATGCTGAAAACACTCCACCTTTGATTTGACCGTCAATGAATACTATGATATCATATAGAAAAAGGGTAAAAAAGGTCCCTATGCTCCCTCGCTTTAGAGTAAAAGACACGATGATGAACAACTAAGCAAAAGACAATATTGTTATATAATAATAATTTGATATCTTATTTGCAAAAATAAAAGCTTAGTTTTTATACTTTATTAAATACCATTCCCATAATTCATATTACAACACATGCATTTAATTTATTGTTGTCATATTCATTCATTACTGGATAATAATACATCAGAGCAAAAGTTGTATTTTATAATTGTTTTTAAAAGATTATTTTTGTTTTGGCTAAAATTCACATTAAGAAATTAAATTTCACATGGGTATTAAATGTATAGTTCACACCGCACCCGCACAGAAAATACATACCTTAATATTTTCTGTACCGAACCGTTACTGCGAAAAATATACTGTACCAAATATTAATTGCAGCGATAAAAAACCACAGAGATAGGGATTAGGACGACCCGTAACTTGCTTTTTTCGAATTTTATTTGCACTTCCCCGGAATAGTTTCATTTTTCAACAATAAACCACAAAAATAAGAATTGGTCCCTTCGGATAATCCCTTAAGCCTCATTTTTTAACTTCAAATGCAAATTTTTTGCAGTTTTTCGTTTTTTTTTTTATTTTAAAGCACAACCCAGAATCACAAGATGTGCTTGCAGAAAAGCATTGTCAAAGTTGGAATCAAAAAGATAGGATAGGACTTCCGAACCAATGCGATCGCTTTTTATTTTTTAGAAAAACACCTGAGAAAGAAAGGTGATAGTCCAGTTGTGAAATTTTTTCGACCCTGCCGAGTCTCGAACCTCTTGGATACAAAGCCGTGACGCTATGCTGACTTGGTGTTACCTTATCGTTCTATATACAATTTTGTAAAAAATTAAAACCACGCAAGAACTGCAGACAAAATTTACCATTTTTAGTCCTTTTTCATATTTTGAAGAAATACCTATTTACTAAGTTTAATAAAAAAAATTGCAACATACAAATATTTCTGTTCATTAAATAAGTAGTTTTTATGTCCTCCTGTAAAATTTAAAATATTGCACATATAGGAGGTATTGATCTTCATTGTTCATCCCTCGATATACATTTACTGCTAGATTTTAGTAAAGCTTTCAACTAAGTAAACCACGAAATTCTTGTGAAATTACAAAATCCATTCGCATTATCTACTTCTGCAATAAAATAAGTTATCTAGCTGAACGACAACAATGTGTCTCTATCAACGAAATAATATCTTCGTTTTAATCGGTATAAAAAGTGGTGTTCCTCAGGAATCTGTTCTTGGGCCACTCTTGTGCACACTTTTTATAAATGACTTATATAAGATACTTGACAACTATAAATTTAATTTCAGATTTTTGCTGATGATGTGCAAATTTATACATCCTGTCATATTATGAATAACATTTCGCAAACATTCCTTCTCTTGCAAAAACATCTGGATTTACCAGTCATGTATTTAACCACAACTGAATAAAGTCGTTAATGTTAACAGAATGTTTGTTATTTTTGACCGAAAATCGGTAATATCAACTGGAACTGACTTTAATTTTTTATTATTATTAGATATAATGATAAGACTTCCAACGATGCTCTCACCCTTAAGAAAATCCCTGATTTAGAACATCAACAATTTCGTTTAAATCACTAAAATTTGGATAAAGAAAATTATTAAATTCAATTGATTTTTTTTTTAATTTCTAAAGTTTTCGACTATCAGGCCAGAAGATAACTTATACCTTGAGAATTCTAGTAATAAACATATATATTTCAAAGGTAAAACGTCACGACATGTGTTGTATTTTAATAAACCAAAATTAATTTCTTATTCGTTTCTTTTTTGCTTACTTTCAATAAATTTAAAATGAAAATATTTATATAATATAATAATGTGGTCCACGCATACGTCGTGTTATGCATAAAAATGTACAATAAAGTCTCTTATATAATTTTATCGAATATTTTGCTTTTTTATCTGCTTCCAAAAAAATTCAAACATATTAAATATTAGCCATTCTCAAAGCTCTATATAAGTCTATACAATATATTTTACATATCTAATAAAGTTTGGCACATATAGGTAATAAAGTCAAAATATATAATAAGATAAACCCCTTATACAGTATATACACGATGTAATACAGCCAAAATATATATAGGGGCCAGCAGATGTCCGCAACTATATTATACTATTCAATATAAAATTATTTATTTTACGAGGTGCCGTTTCCACACATAATTTTATTATAAATATTCCTTTTTTTCTTAACTTTATCTTAATATCCACAAGGACCACCGCACATCGCCATATAATATTTGCGGTGACATATTCTTTTTACGATTATAATATGCAAAAAAAAACGAAGAAAAAAAAACTCCTCATCCCTTGAAATTATCTCTGGACATGGGGATTTACACGCACATAAAAAATTTGTGTGTAAGGAATGGTACTGCGAGGAATTTCGGTGTGGTCAGTTTACATAAGAATGGAAAAAGTGTATTTTTCTGTATTCTATTTAGGAAAAATGATAAACGAAGCAAAATTTAAAAATTATTTCGAAAAGGTTTTTGGGAAATGAATAGAAAGATATGTTCTGTTATCTATACCTATATACATATAATATAAGGAAAGAAATGCGGGTTAAAAAAAGTTGTTATCAGAAACAGAAAACCAATTTTGTGTACTACAACATTAACTATCCCCAACAAAATGTTTCTATTTCGTCATTTCGATATTTTTTTTAATAATGCCCAATTTACACTATACCGTTTTTAAGATAATATTATGTCCCTTATTTTTATAGGTTTCTCAATATTGACTAAATGCAACTATATAGAGTCAATAATTGCACAGTTAATTGGCTATAAGTTCAATAAATGAAATAATTTTATTCTATTTCAACAATTCATCTATATTTTGCAAATTTTGGATTATTTTTTGTAATAATTAAATTAAACAATATAGTTACTAACCAAAAAGGAATTGTCAAACGGACATTATTAAATTAAAATTTACAACATTGCTAAATTAATTTGACAAACTAATTTTTACAAATATACAAAATTAAAAATTTATCTAAATAAAAATATATTGCGTCCAATTTAAAAACAAAAATATTATGACAAAAACAATTGGACAACTTAAGGTAGATTTTCATTGCCGCAACATTTAATGTCTGCAAAAAATATGAAATACACTATACAAATGTAAGTGTGGTTAGTGAGGGAGAAAAGTTCACCAGCAAAAAAATGTTGGAACTACATTTTTGTTATTATCCATAAAATGTTGGAT
>JANSTW010031561.1:0-15238 GCA_027564275.1 Diadocidia ferruginosa | reverse complement strand
GAAAATATTAAAATGAATTTCAATTTTTTACTTAATGGACCAAGCTATTTTTTGCTAAAAGCAAAAAAGTTTCGCAACAAGTTGCTCTAGTGTAGTTCCCAGGAAAAAAAAATATATTAACTTTAAACAAATATTAGCCCATACTGGTAGCTAATAAACAATATTTTTTCTAAATATATTGCAATAACTTAATATTTAATTTAAATAAATTATAAATATTAAAATTTTACGGATTTCCCATAAACATCTCTATAGCGCAAAAGAAATGCGACAGCATATTAATGCAAAATTAAGACATTTATTGTAAATTTATTAATAAAAACAAATCTGCATTCTATATATACATATAAATATTGTATAAGAAATATCGCAAATAAAAAACCATTGTACAAACACAAGACTTAAACGGAAGCGACGAACCTTTTACGATTTTTTTCATCATTTTTTTGTCAATCGCTTTTCTGCATAAAACATAAAATTTCTAAACAAAATCTTTTGAATATCGCTATTTTTATATAAAACTGAATAAAAAATTGTTTATTTTATAATGGTTTTATGTATATTATATATAGAAATAAATTACATGAAAGACACACAAAAAACAAATTTAAAATTTTCTGCACATAAACAATTAAATATCTTTTATATACACTGACTCGTTGCCATCATTTTCATCTTTTTTTGCATTCACAAATCAACTTTACTCCAGAATGCGTTGTGTTTCTTATGTGCCATTGTATGTATACACTGTAGATAATAGAAATCACATCACATTATTAGTTTATAAGGTACACATATTAAATATTACTCTTTTTTTCACTAAACTTAAGTATGCTAAAAAAACACAATTTCTTTGGGTGTTAATATATATAAAAGAAAAATTGAAGAAAAAATATTTTTAAATATAGAAATAAAATTATATGCAATTTATGGCTCTATACATGGTGACCTGATACGTGAACAAAATTTTATTTCATAAATAAGGAAAAAATGTTTGTATAAGTTAATTTTGTTTTTTTCCATCCTAAATAGACTAAGTGCATTTTGATGATAATTGAAATTGACATAATTGAAAGTGGTAAATTTTTTTACTTGGGATATATTTTCACTATACAATATTTATTGAGAAGAAAAAATTAATTGTAGTTAACAAATTGTTTTATTATTTTCTAATATGACGCCATGCATTTATAATGTATAAAATATGGCCTGCGCGCCTGCAAAAATGGTAATGTAGCTTTTTGTCCCTTTTAAAGCATTTGAAAGAAATGACGCTAAACTTAAAACAAAATCAAATAAAACTGTTTATTGTCTTTAGGAAAAAAGTTTATATACTAGAAGGATTTTGAGCATCAAATTAATTATCACTTATTTCTAAATGTGAGCAACAAGCTAGATAGTTAATTTAAAAAAAGCACACATAGAATTTATTTGACCTACATTCAATTTTGCGGTTCATTGAGAAAAAATTTCTATCAAAAAGTGCTTAATAATCCAACATGACATACCTACCAAATTTACATTACATGTATTTATTGTATGTCTAAAACTCTAAAAGTCTACAATTCGTATTTACATTAATCAAAAAATAATAATTTAATATGTCTATAAATAAAATATGTAATTAGTTAAACTTTTAGGTTAAACGTATATAAATATTGTATAACACATCACTCAATCTATATATTGCTCAGCAGATTAATTAGATTATATTGACTGTTTTTTTCTAATTAATTAAAATGTATAACCAGAATTTATATATTCGCACAACACAAATTACTATATTATCTGAGAACCAAACATATCAGTGAAAAATAGTGACTGCAGTATAAACCGATGAAAAATTGCAGATTTTCGAAAAATTAATGTGATGATGGTGGAAGTCATGTAACATGTTTTAGTTATAGAATTAATGTTGCTTAATTAATAGTTGGGCTTCGTAAGCTAACATAGAAAAAATCTTTTTTTTAATCAAATTTGATTTTATTATTCATTATAGTTGCCTTCGAAGGCGAAACAACGAATATAGCGGTTATACAATTTTTCGATCTTTCTTGATAGTATACGATTTGTCTTTGGTCTCAAAATAAGCTTCAGTTTCGGCGATAACCTCTTCATAGGCGCTACATTCCTTTCCAGCGAGCATTGACTGTTGAGATCTGAGAACAAGAAAAAGTCGCTGAGGGCCTGATCTGGTGAATACGGTGGGTTCGGAAGTAATTCGATACCCAATTCATGCAAATTTGCCATCGGTTACAATAATTGTGCATTGTCTTGATGAAAATTAACTTTTTCCTTCTTCAAATGGGTTCTTTTTTCGCGATTTCGTCGTTCAAAAGTTCCAATAACGCTACGTTATAGTCGTTGATGATCATTTTTTTTTTCATTTTCATATAGTCGATGAGACCTAAAAAGGCATAGCCTTCAAATTTTGCGTCTTTCCACGCTTTGGAGTCGGTTCATTACGTGCGGCTGATTGTCGATTGGACTCTGGGATGAAATATTAACTTTTATAAAAAAATGAGTATTTCTCACAACTGAAACATAACTTCCCAAAAATGTTTATAATACATAATTTTCATTTATTATGCCGCGCATGTATATATAATATTTTTATATTTTTTTTGATGTTAATATACATTTTTTGTTGCTTCTTATTTCCATAAAATATGTAATAAATCATAAAAACCTATTCAAAAATGACTTTTAAATACTGTGTCATCATTTTGTTAACCGCGCGGTGGTTATTTTGCAAAAAGATGCGCGCGATAAAAAATTGAGAAATAAATTAAATAAATTGTGTATATATAAGTATATACTTATTATATATAAATATGGTACGTACTTATATATATATATATAAACTTCACATATTATATCTATATACAAGAACAATTAATAAAACTAAGCTTTTATATAAATATATATATACCTTACCTACCTGCCTATATATGCGAAAGAAATGTTTATAACGAGAATGAGTTTAACATTAGGATGAAAATAATTTATAATAATGATGATGATGGTATATTTTACTTCTCAAATTTAATTATTAACAATTTTCTTACATATTTTCGTGTATAGAATACAATCAAGACAGTAGTCATGGGATTCAAATGCCCATACCCACCCATGTTTGTCAAATTCAACGTGACAAGGGACAGTAGTCGATCTATATACAGCCTGAATCAGTTTTAAAAGTAATTTAAGTATCTTATATTGATTCCGAAAAAACTCCTATATGGAAATTTTTATTTTTACCAATTGGTAGACTCGAACCACAGAGCATCCGCTTACAATATTCATTTAGTTGATCATGCCTAAAATAACTAAATAGTTATCGAAAGAATAGCACTTATAATTACCGAATTAACCTTTTTTACTGTATATAAAAAAAATCAAACCTGCTCAGAAGGGCCCCAATATAAGATTTGATTAGGGCCCCTGAAGACCATAATACGCCGCTGGTTCGGGAAACTGATTGATTTAAAGGAAATTACCAAAAAAATAAAATTAAAATTAAAATAATTTTTGACACATAGTACGACATTACTTTATGTGTTTTTTTGTTATTAATTCACAAAAAAATTCGCTGCGCAGCAGTTTAAGATCTTTACATTCTTAAATTACTTATATTTCTGATAATATGGCTTTAAAGATAATAAAAAAAAATCTTTAATTCGATTTCTGAGGGAAAAAAAGCGGTCACCAGATTACATTTTTCATATATGACTATATGATATTTTATATATATACTAGCCTGGCCGCCAAACATATAGAACGTGTTTTAGTTTTGTATGGAAATTTCAATAAAAATGTACTGTAGAAATTATACTTTTGTTTTTTATTTAATAAGTACCAACATAACTTACTAATTGTAATTATCTTTTAAGACTTACGTTAAGTTACGAAACATAAATCCCAAAAAAATTGTTTTCCATAAAATTGTTTTTTTAACGATTAAATTCAAAAAACATAATAAATAAAACATCACTTCCAAAAGTGTGCGAAAACTCGTAATTTTCATCACGTGTTCTAATACACGTGATGAAAATTATGAGTATATATAAGAAAAATCAACAACAGCACTAATTGTGGATTTCTGGAGCAGTTACATAATATGTCACCGACACTGATGACTTTAAGTTGCTAAGATTTCGTATACGGCCAATTGATAGGAAGCAATATTAATGTTATAAAAATAATCATAGTACTTCAGAAATAATAATTTTAATTTAAACTTTTAAACTAATTTATTTATAAATTAAAAGAAACTTCTCTCTATAAAATTAATTACTATATAAATTAAATTTACGAAAAAATGCATCTCTCATCTCTATCAATCAAACGTATCATATAATATTTATTGAAATTATTGATATTTAAATAAAATCAGATATTTTATTATAATTTATAATTGGACATATGTTTTAAATAAATAAATTAAAAATATATATTGAAATGATATAAAAACGAAAATTAAAAATCTCACTTAATATAAATAAATAAAGAAATTTTAAACTTTTTAGACTAAAATAAATAAATAATTGGATATTGTTCCACATATATAAAGTTTGGAAATTTGTTGCATTCAAAATGTTAAATATGTTAAATTAATTATTTATTTAAAACACGTTCAACACATATCTTATGTATTGGCACTATATAATGAGATTTCGATAAAACATAAATTTTTTTTTGCAATATAAATTGGAATAAAGCAAAAATTTACATTATCTTATTATTATTATTGACATGTTTACATATTATAAATATATCTATATTGTAAGTCTATATAAAGATACATTCCAGATGAATGTTATGACTTAGACTTAAAATCGAACTTTTTGAGTAAATGTGGAAATTATGATAAAAAATATATTTATATGACCAATTATATGGAAATTTTAGAAGTTAAAATCAATTTATAATGTAAGTCTTTTTCGATTTCAATATTATTTACGTTTATGTTATGTGCGTTACGAAGAACATAAAATTGGATGTACAAAAACATATACTAAATCTGGAAGTCCAAATTTTGCAGAGTTCTACAAAAGAAATTTAATATTTAAGTTTTTTTTTATTATTTCTTGTCTAGTTTTTGTTATGTGCGTAACGGAGAATTGTTAATGTCTAATCTCGGTTGTAAAAAAAATATACTAAACCTAGAATTTTATTTGCAGAAAATTGTGCAGAGGTCTAAAAAAATAAAATTAACATTTTAGTTATTTACAAGATAAAAAATTAAGTTATTAATAATTTTTTGTTTGTCTATTTTATGGTATGTACGAAACGGCTATAAATGTCAAAAAATTTCTGAAAAGATAATTAATATTTAAGGTCTTTTTCAGGATTTAAGGGTTTATTATTATTTCTATAAATTAAATGTATTTAAATTATATTTTTTTTAAATAAACAAATAACAGATCTTAGCTCTATATTAAAAATATATAGCACTGCTCTGAACTTAGTGTGCGTGATGCTGGAATTGGCATATACTGAAACTATAGGTTAATAGGTAGGTACAATAACATTGGTTTATATATATTTATGCGTCTTTCAATTCAATAAGCCATCTATAAATATAATAAATTTTTACTACAAGATCGCGTTCGCAATATTTACAATACAAAATATATAATATGTTTTAAGTAAAATGTAATATAAGAATAAATGTGTAAATAAATGCACCCATCAGCCACTTAATCTTATAACGTTATAGATATTTTTTGTATGAACTTACTTTTTTACTATGCTATAATATATAAAGCGCTACGTAGAAATATAAATAAATAAATTCCTTTCTCTGGGTAATAAAATGAAAATGATTTACTGATGGATGAGGTTGACGTGAGGTTATTTAAAATTTTTATTTATGATCGCTTTGTTCTTTCTTTTTACAAGCCTTACATATAGCTCATATTATAATAAGTTGCATTTCTTACATATGGATCGCGCACACATTATTCATTATTGCGTTTTATTCTATATGTATGAATATATTTAATATTTTATTATGTTACGATATTGTAAAATATTAGTTTACATTTTTACTGTGTTACTATATTATTTAATTTTAATATATTTTTTGGTAAAAATAGGATAAAATCATAAAATGTAAATTGATATCATAAAATAAAAACCTGCTATCTGCAAAACTACTTTTAATATTTGTAACATTTTTTGCATGTGTTATAATCAGCGGCGGATCTACCTATAGGTCCGATGGGCTTTGCCCCATCTAAGAAATATTATATTTTATTAGTTATTAATTATTTTATTTTATTTTTGCTTTAAATGATTTAAAATAAAATACTAAATACTCAAAATCAATAGTTATTATATAAACTTAAATAAACATAATTCAATACTAAATCATCAGTTTATATTCTAAAACAAAACAATCAAATGATATTTAAACTTTGCTATAAAAAAAGTCTACTTAATTAGTATAGACTCAATCTAAAATTATCAAATAACAAAATAAAGCTGTGCTAGATTATACCTAGTTACATATATTTAGTACAGAAACGGGACAGCTTTATTATGATCGTATTTTATATCAGTTTTATTATATACAAATTGTGTGCTGGTATTAGTGTTAGTATTATTTGCTGAGAATAAGGTCCAGGTGCGATCGGTCCTATGAATGTAATTTTGAGAGAAAAATATCTTTGTAATGCTTTACACTGAGCACTACAATTTTCATTTCTATGTTATAACACCTTACAAATTCTATTATAATAGACAAGATGGAATTTTCATTCTTGTGCTGTTCGAACTGTATATGATATAAGGTAAATTTAATCTAAGTTTTTGATAAAATTATTACCAACAACAATTTTTACGATATACCTATTCGTGAAGCCACTGAATTAGATAATTTATTAAAACGTCAGGAATTTATTTATTTTTTAAATTTTTTTAAGGATTTATTTTTTTGTGTTGATATATTATAGTCAATATTTAAAAAAACGTCAATGACCGGCATAACAGCAAAGTTGTATGTTGACAATTTTTAAAAAGCAATGTAAGAAATTGCTGGAAACATTTTTAGTGTTTGTTAATGTTACAATTAAATCAATAATGAACGAAGAAATTTTCAATTTCTTTCTTTATATCGATAAAACGGCTAATGCATTTAGTCGTTCTTGGTCCATTGTACTTCGCAAAAATATTTTTATTCGTTTTAACGTATGACTCTATACGGATACTATCGTATACACGCCACTACCCACTAATTTAAACTTTGAAGTGATCTAAATCTCGACCAATTTCAATTTTATTGTCTATATTCATTTTGAAGGTTTTAGTTTTACAAATTTTGTTCAATATAATTTTCAATAAAAAAAAACTTGTATTTATTCAAAAGTTCAGCCACTAAATTTAGCAATACAAATAAAGAGAAAAATATTAAACAATAGCCTGCATATGCGTTAACATAAATTCAAATTAACTTTATACTCGATCATGTCAAGTATTGTGTTTTTATCTAATTTTTGCAATTTACTCAATTAAAATTTGATAAAACATGTATTTTTTAATTTCGAAAAAATACAATGAACTATTCATATCCCGCACATATCAATAAAACCAATAATATTTTTTTTTTCAATTTCCACTCGACATTACAATTTTTTTTTAATTACCCAGCCCGGGTGCATCATTTATATGTTCTTTGTGGGAAACATGAATAATGAATATTATTACATATATACAATGTACAAAAGTGAAAGAAATAAAATTCCCATAGTACATCAGAGTATATATAGAAAACGAAGCAGATCTATACAGGATGGACAAAAAACATATTTACACAAAAGCTGACCTCTGCATTCTGTTAACTATAGATTTTTTGACATGCTTTCCGCTTTTATATATGAATTTTATCAAAAGCATTCAATACCCCAACTTTATTATAATTTAAGCTATTGGAAAACTACCTGCACAGCACGACTTTTTATTTACAAAATTATATAGAAAATGTAATTTAGCACAAATAAATGCTTTGAACTATAAGTATACTATTATATATAGTAGTATATCTAGTTGATATTATACATATTTTTCTCCCTGTTCCATGCTTATTAGACCTGTGCGATATTTCGATATCAATCGATATTTTTTCAATATCAAAGTATCGATATTTTCTTTCGATATTTTCTTTTCGTATTGTTTTATTCATCAACTGTATAGACATGGTAACTTTAACTTAAGCAATTAGCCACGCAGTGCAATTTTTTCTACTCAAATACAAAAAAAATCGATAATCTTCTACATTTTGCTATGTCATATTGATGTATTTTATTGCACCAAATATATTTAGCCTATTTGTCGTCGAGGTAAGGCGTAGAGCTTTCACGTCGAATGTTTTGAGTTCAAGGGATACAGACAGGGGTTTTTTTAATGTCGATTTTATTATTTTGTAATTTTTATTACAAATTTCAATCATCAGAAAATATCGAGATATCGACCATTTTCTATATTTTTCAAATTATTCAGTAAAAATATCTGTATTTTTTTAAAGATACGAGTAAAAATATCGATATTTGAAATTGCTACCTAATTTTTGAAACCGCAGTCCCCAAGAACTGATAACAATATCTGAAAATCAGTTAATCAATTTCAAATATCGATATTTTTACTAACATATTTAAAAAATATCGATATTTTCAGATAATTGAAGTTCGTTAATAAAAAGCATAAAATAAAAAAAATATAATCTATATATCTCCGAGAATGTAGCCAATGGTAAACTTATATCGATATTTTTTTCGATATCGATATTTTTTGAATATCGCACAGGTCTAATGCTTATGGTGGTTTCGACAATATAATAGTATTATGTACCTATATACAATGTGCACTCTTTATACCCAGAGATGGATTGATAATAATTTTTGTTTTGATGTCGGAAATATAAATATAATTTCATATTGCGATGTATAATTTTTCACAACTTTGCATTCGAAAATTGATAAATTTAAAATGGAAATTATTATTTAAATGATTGTTTTTTTTAAAACAAACTTTATACATATATATTGTAAGTATAGATAAATATCGACAGAATAAAAGGTTAAGTCATGTTTTTATTATAGAAGAGCAAGGAATGTTTAGAACCACCCATTGACCCATGATATTTTTTTTATCCTTTTCCGCCTAAATAGTATAAAAAAAATATGATGAATTTTGGATGTGCTATATCGGTATTTATTATTTACACAGCAATACCAACTCACATCATGATCATTTCATGTTTTTATGCAGTTCAAAATTTGTGAGCTATTTCTCTAATTCCCTCTTCATAGGCTGACCATACATATATCGAACGAAATCAGGACAAGAAAACATGTATTTGTCACTTATATATAAAATATCACCAGGGCCCAGATTTACCAGTTCGCGAATAATCCACTATTACTGGGTATTTTAAGAATTATTAGTCACAATCCCCATCCAATACAACTATACAAGCAAAACGCAGTACCAAGCAAGTATAATCTCCATCACAAATAATTATTCCATGCCATTTCCTCTACATAGCTATACTTCGCAAAATACCGAGAGTTTCCCAATATTCAGCCAAATTGCCCCCTACAATAAAATACGGTTTTAAAATCTTGTCGAGGACAGACCCTCCCCTCTTCGGGCCGTTTCCGTCCAGAAACAGCAAAATTCGATTGGTCGGAAATGAGAAATAATTAAATCTTTACGGGTTTCTGAACCAAAAACACCCTGAAAGGTTCAAAATCTGGCTCTTACAAGTTTACAAAAAAATTGTATTTTAGTGTGAAAAACATTTTGTCTAAAGAACGCACTGAGCAATTGACAACAATCAATGAGATAAAGACGAGCAAACCAAAGTTTGAGGAAAAAATGTATGATAGCAAAAAAAAATCGAACCAAACTATCAGAATCCTAAAAGGTTTCTACCAGTAAGGGTGATCACTTCCCAGAGACGAGCGGTGATAATATAAAATTGCTATACAAAACACCACCAAGAATGCCGTGTTTTTGTTCATAACTCATTTAATAAAATACAAAACTCCCAACGTACCAATTTTCATCCACTCCAAATAAAGCAAATTTAATTGTTTTATGCATAAGCAATTTTTAAAAACAATAAATCGTATAATATAAGTTTTGAATAACCGAAAATCAGGACAAATACTAAATTTTTAAAAATCAGTCAGGACATCAGGACACACCTCGGAAATCAGGACTGTCCCGCTAAAAATCTTTAATATGGTCATTGGTCAGGCTACCTATTCACAACTTTCTCTTTATTATAATTTGACAGATTTTCTACCAAAAAAATGCGTTCCAGGCTAGACTATCGATACTACCTGTAGAGAAATAGATTTGACATCACATATTTTGATGAACAAAAAGTACGGAAAAATTAAGCTCCAACAGATTATTTAGAAACCAACAACAATTTTAGATGCATTTTTATTTTATAATTAATAAACCGTAATTTCTATAATCTGACTCTGTAATATTGTTTGCGTTAGAAAAACAAATAATTGTATACAATGTTGCCACTGCCCAAATATTATATATTAGTACCCCCTTTATACATACAATAATATATTATTTTTTTCTATACTTACTAAGCTACTAAAGTGTATATATAGGTATGTAAATTATAACAAAATATTATAGTATATTATTGGACAGAGGTGGTGCATCTTTGTAGCGTACAATTTTTCGCTTCTACAATTTAAAAAAAAGACAAAAAATTGGAACACATGATAAAAATTACAAATTCGAACAATAAATTTTGTAACAATCAAATCGGACAATTTAAATTAATTCAGTTTATCATTATTTATTATTATAATATCTATAAACCTTGAGGTGACACGACATAACGCCCAAAGCTTTAGCAAGCTTAAAGCCACTAAAAACACACGCAAACTATTTATTGGTTTGCGTCTTTGCTAAAAAATGATTAAATGGGTATTCTAAAAATTATAAACAAAGCAATGGGATTACATTTTGGCTGCTACACTGGTTTGAGAATAAGAAGAAATTAGCAAAAAATTGTTGTGTTATGGATGTTTTGTCATGCGTCACCATTTTATTGATTATAAAAACCTATAAAAAAATCAAGCATCGCCCCTGGTAAGTATAACTATATATAATATAGCTAAGGCAAAACGAATATTGAATAACTGTCAATTGTCAGGAAAAACCTATAAAAAGGATTTTTTTTGTATTTCGATAATTATTATGATGAATAACAAAAGCCAAAGGTATTTATTTGGTATGTTGTTATATATAGATTATGATGTTGAGTAAATATATTGTATATTATATAATAATATTATATATACTTGTTTTGTATTGTACGTTACATATACATAATATGTACAACTTTTCAGGCTGTTGATTATGATATTTTTACAATAAATTTTTCTTTTTTTTGTGTATTTTATAGAAAATTTATTGTATTTTTCATGCGATTAAATAATAATTTATTTGGTATGTTTCAGTTTTTTTTAACATTTTGTAATATTTTTTTGTGAAAAAAAAAATTGAATAAATTTATTTATGTTTACCATTGGAATAGGTTGAATTTTAATGGCATTTTTCTGTATATTATATACACTCAAGGTGTTATATTATATTTATGTGAACAAAATTTATATAAATGAAAATTTAAATTATTTAATACTAAGTGATTAGTTATAATATTTTATTAGTATATAAGTATATATATTATAACCCAACGGCGATTATAATATTATATACGATTCATAAATAATATAAAAAAACGAAAAAAAATTTACATATAATTTAGGTAAATTACTACTTTTCGAACTACTTTTATAAAAAGCTATATGTATATTGTAGTTTTCATTTTGGAAATTTACTATTTGAATAAATTATTTTTATTTAATGTGTATGGTTATAATATTTTGTTGTAAACTATGATAGCATCAACAATAAATTATTGCTTTCGTGGATTGAAAGAAGAAAATATTATCAGAAAAAGTTTTTGTATTTTATAGAATAGAGTAAAATGTTGTCTTTTTGCTCTACTACTTTTAATTGTTTTTAGCTTATAGAAAAATTACTATTTTAACATAATTTTGTGCAATATAAGAAAGAGCTTTAATAAAATTTGTATATTTAAAAGTTTTGAAAAACCTAAAGTATATTTCTAAATAATTTTATTAATTTTATTTAAAAAATAAGTAATAATAAAATAAAATATTATTATGGTTAGATGACAATTGACAAATTAAATTTATTTGTTACATTTAGTTATAAATTCTAAATTCTAAATTTTGTATTACAAAAGTACAATAGGTTTATAAGAACGTTAGTTTTGTTATATGGAAATGTAAAAAATATTCTATTTAATATATAATATAAGTCTAACTAACTTTAGTCTGCCATGTTTCACATTTATTATAAACTAAACTATGAATTATATACAATGTTTGTTTTGTTCTACAAAATAAGATGTATTGGTATTTATGATAAATAAAGAATTATTATTATTATTATTATTAATCTAATAACCCTTAAATCTCGTATAATACTTATATACCAAATTCAATTCAATCTTTTTTTAAATATATGACATAATTGCTATAATTTATAATAATAAATTAAATATAATAAATTTTTATTATAAAACAACGCTTATAAATTGAGATAACTTTACAGATACGAAAAAAATAAAAATAAACTCAAAGTCTTTATTGGTTCTAAGATGTCCAGAAAAGTCGAATAAATATGTTTTGTTATACGATTTTTTTCTAAAAACGTCAATCAAATGTATTTGATACAAATAAAACACTTTCAATATTATTGCGATTATTTACAAAGTAAATAACACGGTATAAATTATTTATTATTACTTAAATATAAATATTTATGATGATCGGTATCCTTAATGCTATAGTAGATATATTAGTATATTATTATGATAAATATCCCTAAAGTAAAATAATATATGGTTGACCAATGACCATATTATTATCCTATTTTTTATATATATTTAACGAATATTGTAGTCTTCGCATTCAAAAGACACAAGACGTCTTTCTTTTTGATAATATTTACTTTTCTTTTTCTTTGATTTCTGAAGTGTTAAGTAAGCAAAAGAAAATGATATACAATTTATCCTACGATAATGTTATGATGTTATTCTTTCACCACCTCACATCACATATAATATAAGTTACATATATAAATTTCGCAACACTTTGTTGTACAAACTTTTTATTTTGATATAATATATGAGATCACAGACCGTCTTATATTTTGTATATATAATACATTTTATTTTATCAAACATTATTATGTAGCATTCTTTTTCCTATAAATATTGTTGATGTGTAGATTTTGTCAAAAATATATAGGATCTTATTTCGTTGCTGTTATTGTTCTTAAAACATTTCTATATATTATTATATTTATCGGTTACATTTCTGTTTCTAAAGTAGAGTTTTTGTTATCTTAATATTAAATCCACACATATATAATATTAAAGCAAATTATATGATATTATATAGATTATATTATGTCCTTTGCCATATTCTTCATAAGTTTATATAAATGTTTCAAGAAAGGTTTTCGACTGTCTGCTATACAATATACATACATATTTATCATTTGTTTTTGTTATTAAACCGGTGGTATATATTATATAAGCTGTGATAAATAATTTTTAGTATGATTCATGTCATAAATAATAAAAAATTATTTTTATAAGGAAATGAATTTAATTGTACAAACAAGATTGTGATGATATTCATTTCTTAAAAAAAAAATTGCCAACAATTTTCGGAATATCCTATATCATATGTATAATATAAACAATATATAAAGATGGCCGGATGAGTGGCAAGTGATCGTTTTTAAAGTGAAAACTTCTTTAAGCGCGTTCCGCAGAGGTGCGAAATGCATGAACATCATCGAATTATTAAATGGGAGGAGCTTTTTTTAAAAAAACATTATATCTCTCTTTGTTTTATTAAATTCAAAACTTAAAACTTCCGTCCGCTCAAAAAAGAAATTAGAAATTAGTATATTCAATATAATGGGTCCTGGACGCATAATATATCGTTTATTCATTGTAAAAATCGTTCCGAGAGCCCCCAGTAAAAATGGGATGCTGCTTTTACCACACTTTAACATTTAAAAACTGACACAAACCAAAATATTCTCTATTAGTTCACATTAAAAAAAATGTAAACTATTAGATATTTATAGCAACATAAAAGAAGTTTTTTAACCTAGAAACCCAAGGTAAAATCTTAGGGAAAATAAGGACACATTAAACCTACTCTTACACCAAAATGTACCAAACTTCTCAAATCCCCCCATGATCATCCTCACTTTCCCCCTCTTTAAAAAAATTATGTATCGTTCACTTTTAATTCGTGACGTCAGAAACGAGCCAGACCCCAAATGCAATCTCAGAGTATGGGACCTCTAATGCCTCTTTCTTACTAAAAATGTGCCAAATTCCACTTGTAAAAAACTTTCTTTATTTGCTCATATTTTTCGGGAATTTTGAAATCCCTAATATTTGACCTAGAGACTCCAAATGCAATATCAGGACTACAAATCTCTTAAAACTTACCCCTACCAAAATTTGGCCAAATCCAGCCGCTGGTAAAAAAATTTCTCTATATGTTCATAACTATTTTTCGGCAATTTTTAGGAAAAAATCGTATGGGCCCCCCTTTATATTTGACCTAGAGACTCCAACTGCAATCCCAGACTACTAATAAGGCATCCTCACCAAAATTTGGCCAGATCCGTTCACTGGTAAAAAACTTTCTCTATATGTTCATATTTCTCGGCCATTTTTAGGAAAAAAATCGTATGGAGGCCCCCTTCATATTTGACCTAGAGACTCCAAATGCAATTTATATAAACTAAAAATCTCTTAAAACTTACCCTCACCCTTACCAAATCCGTCCACTGGTAAAAAAATTTCTCAATATGTTCATATTTTTCGGCCATTTTTAGGAAAAAATCGTATGGGGGCCACCTTTATATTTGACCTATAGACTCCAACTGCAATCGCAGACTATGGGACCACTAATAAGGCATCCTCACCAAAAATTGGCCAAATCCCTCGAATGGTGTAAAACTTTCTTGTGTCTGATATTTTGCTGACGGACGGACGGACCTTTTTTATTTTCAAATTTTTCTGAATCAGGGCATTATTATAAAACGAGAAAAAACATGGTCCCGGCAATTTGAC
>JANSTW010031450.1:0-15243 GCA_027564275.1 Diadocidia ferruginosa | reverse complement strand
CGTTCATTTTTTCCATCAAAATCTGTTGATTTAAAATTTTGAAAAAATCCCCATGTATAGTCCACACTTTTTTTTTGTCTGTTTTCTGAATATTTAGAATTTTAGGAACTTGTTAGGGAATCGTTAGGGGATCATATATAAGCATAACCGAACAATACGAATCAACAGGGATTTCTGCTAAAATCTTTAATTATTATATTCAGATTGAAAAATTTATCAATATTATTTTATTTCACCATTATCAGTATTTTTGAATTCATAAAAACTAAAAAGAGAACTGCAAAAAAATCTGAGTCTCCGGATTTCTTTTTTATAAGTTTTTTTAATTGTTCAAAAATATTGAGACTTATGCGGGGTTTCATTTTTGGAAATAGACCTGACATTTCTACCTTACCATCGCTGACAAAATTGTGTCGGCGATTTTTGTCCTTATTACACTTAAATATTTTTCTCGTATTAAAGGTACTTCTCGCTCTACTTTTCTGTATCAATTTATATAGAAATCCGCTCTTATTATGATTCAAAGAATTGTAAATAATTAAATTAAATAGATAGACTATTGAACATGATTACTAAAAACTATGAGGTCCTGCGTTTATCTAACAGAATATATTAAACATAAACCGATAAATTATAATTTTTTTATTAGCAGGCATTTTATGCAAGAAAATCAATTGAAAAATTATTTAGTTTTCGTTTTGTGAGTGTGTGTTGATCCAGTAAATTTTATTACGTTCATACTATCGCCACTTTACCATACTATAAAATATCCAATTTATTATATCATTTTATCTAAACTATAGATAATAATAAAATGGTGAACAGAAGAGCTGCGAGAGCCTCATGTAGTTCAATAGATAGCTCCGCATATAATACATAATAATAGTGTACCTACATAATAACATATATCTATATAAGAATGAATATGTATTAGGTATACGGTGTAACTAAATATAAAATAAATCTTTATAGCTCCAAACCATGGGTGGTCGACACTTAATTCAGGCTGTGGCTATACAACTAATGGACCGTTTAATGAATGCTTTTATCATATTATAAATCTTAAAAGCGTTGGTCACTACACTCTACTTAGCCAGAGTAGAGCTTTCTATATGTTATTATGTATATTCTACATTTTATATTATATGGCAGAAACATATATCCTGTATATGCTGGTCATATGTATAGCTAAATTTAATATACTGGAAAATATCATATTCACATTATATGTATAAAATATCTCATAACATTTTGTAGTTATTATATAATAGGAAATTTTATACACTTTGGCTTCAAAACGTCCTTATAAAATATATTTTATAAATTTTCCATTTTTTTTAAAGGTAGGGTTTAACACATCGTTTACAAAATATATAAATATATGCTCGCATATATATTTAATTTAATAAAATATTTTAAAATTTTAAATACAGAAAATTTGTGCCAAATAAAACAGTGGCGGCTCGTAAATATTCAAACTGGTGGTGCTGCAGTTTTTTTTATTTAATTATTTAAAATATATTCATCATGAAAAAGAGAGTTTTTCCAAAATTGACCAACCATAATTATAACACTTTTTCTATGAGCCACGAATAAATTAGGATTTTTTTCTTTTTTACATTATTTGTACTGGTACATCCGCTACTCACTGGTAATCGTTATATGTATATGATGATTTTTTAAATAATTAAATAAAAAAATTAAAATTAAACAAAAATATTTTGCTGGAATAAGTACATACTGAAGTTCAATTTTTAATATTATATTATAACAACAGTAAGATTTAAAAGAAACAATTTTTTCAGCCTCTAGCGATGATATTTATCAATTCCAATAAAAATTAAATTAAATTAAAACGATTCATTAAAAGATAAGGGCTCAAACGTGTACCAAAGGTAACTTTTACTTGGCTGTAATATGACCCTAATAAATAAATCATCTGCCCGGCTCTCATATTCTATACGATATGCCATTTGTGCTGCAAAATATCTTGCACACAATATACCTTACGCAAATAACTACAAACACATTTAAGCTCAATATGTTATACTACGTTTTGTGCGATTGCTCCACGCATGCGCACGGCAACGTTATAATATACTGCATGCAAGAGTATATATTATATATTGTATGTAGCGTAGCCGTATATTATTATATAGAATGAATTTCGTTGCAATAAACACAGGGTAATTATTAAAAAAAAGAAAATTATATATTTTGGTGTTGTTTGTTTTTAAGTCAGGGGGTGCTCATTAGAAATTATACTAATTGGTCCCGATTTCAAGGTCGATGCGCTGATGAAAGACATTAAAAAAAATTAAGAATACAATTTTTTTATATAGCAACTTTTGAGCACTGCTCTATTTTGAATTTCACAAATTTTAAAATCTTCATACAAATCGAAATTTCCATCGACCCATCCTAATGTACATATAGTAACTCGCGTATATTGTGTAGCCATTATTTTATTAAAGAAATTGGGATTTATCTTCGAAAAAACATGTTAAGTGTTCTATATTTTATTATATTCAATATTTTCTTATCAGAAGTGTAACAGATCAAAAAGGTCAGTGAAAATATTAGAATAGATAAACTTAATGTCAAAAATAAAATATATAATACGTTCGTTTATTCGTCTATATTGTTGAGCAAATAAAATGTGTTTATTACAAATTAGTATAAATCTTGGTGCGGATTAGTATATACTATATATATCCTGTAATAATAAATATACTTATAGGTAATTGAAATTTGGTGGTCAACTTTAAATTAATCATAATTTTTTTTAAATAAATATATAAGAACTAAGTATATAGTTTTAAAAAGTGTCAAGAATTATAGTGCATAAAGTTCGCTTCATAAAAATAAATAATTTAAAATTATTATCAATAATCTTATATTAATATATATCAAAGAAAATTAACTATTATTTTAAAATAATTCATCCTCACAACTAATGCATCTACTATATACAATTTAAATACATGACAACTGGAATTTGGTTCACTGTACCCGGTACCATAATAACAAAAATGTTTTGTTCACTAATCCATGAATGCAAATGTCAAGATATTAAAATTTTTTAATAAATTTGAACGAAAAGTACTAGATCTACTAGAAAGTGTCAAAAATTATGTATTTTGATCGTGCAATACCACATGACAACTGGAATTTTGACTATCTTGCATACAGTAGAAAAGCTACAGCGTTTGTGTAACTTAAAGAAACAGAACAGAAAATATATATTTTTAAAGCGTTAGAAGGAGAAGAAATATTTTTGGGATTACGAAAATACACGCGACGGTGTTTGTATAGAATGAAAATGAACACATTATGTGTTCATTCTGATTTATCAATTTTATGTGATATAACATTACGGATACTACAATTTTTTTTAATTTTTTATAATTATTTAAAAATTAGTAAAAATGTCCATAGATTTATCATATCATTATTTTAGTCCTTCTCAATTTGTACATATTGCAGAGCAGAAGTAGATTTTTTAAAATGTATTAAAAATCCTTTTCATACGAGAACATCTTTTTAATAATTTATACGTATAGCTATTATTTGTCTATATATCTTCTTATATTATTTACTTTATGATATAACATTTTTTTTTTGAAAAAATTATATATAAAAACGATTTGTTTATTATTCATTATTATTTTTCCTCAAATATTATTATTACAAAAGTATGGTGCAATATTTTGAAAAAATTATATTTTATTGTCAAACATTAGGTATATTTTATCGAGCTTATTAAAAAAAATTATATAAAAGTAACATTGTGTCTAGTTCTAGCTAGTAGTAGTAGGTATACTAATACTAAGTATATTATTCGCGGTTATTGTGACGTAAAGCTGCGCGCGAAGAAAACCACAATTCAAATATTGAAACAAGTCGGTTCGGATAAGAAAGAAAAAATTGTTTTTAAATTTATTTTGATATTGTTTGTCTGTAACAATACAAATGGAAATATTTTGATTTCACAAAAGTTTAATATCTTTTAATAATAATTTATCTTTATGGAATTGTTATCATAATTAAGTACATATTGAAACTAATTGAGTGTTAATCTGTTTAATTAATAAACCTATACATATTATATTGAATAACTAACAATTGTCTGGTAATAATTGATTAGAAGATAAGATTGGATTTTTATCAATGAAATATTATAGTGAAATAACTCAAATTTAATTTAATTAAACAAGAAATTCTCCCATCATCCAAAATATAAATTGAGCAGGAGAACAAAAAAACTGTCTGTTTTGATAAGTACTTATTAGGGTAGGAGGTTTTCTAAATGTCAAAAATTATGTACTAAAATATATTTTTGGATTTTCTCGATTCGTTCAATCGATAGCCCAAATAAATTACAACAAAACTGCATTCTTAACTCAAAATCGACCAAAATGGATGATGGGAGAATTTCTTGTTTAACGCTCTCTATCACAGACAGGTGGCGATTAACGGTGAGTACCAGAACTACTAGTACATATAATGTAAAAAAAGAAAAAAATCAACTTTTTTCGTGTCAGACTCATAGAAAAATTGTTATAATTAAATTTCAAAATAAAATTTGGGAAAAAACTCTATTCCAAGATGTTTGTATGAATATTTTTTTAATAATAAAATTAAAAAATTTAAAAATTTTTGAACCTATTTTTCTGAAACATGCACCAAAGTTCACATTTGGTTTTTTTAATATTAAAATATAACAACAAAAAAATTCAAAAATGCATTTCTTCCACCCTCTTTCTATTTCAATTATCAATGCCAGTAAAAAAAATGATAAAATTTCATCGAAAGATGAAACGGGCATCAAAGTTACCCACTGCATTGGTATCAGTAACTCTTAACCGTCGATATATAATATTTATACGCATGAAATTAAAAAAAAAAATTAATATTGCGGTAGACTTATTTTTCTGGCCCTCTAGGGTAATTTTATTTAAAAAATAAAGTGGCATAATATCAGACAGGTGGTCATTCGGGCAGAGGTTTAGTTTTTCAATAATAAATTATTAATTTAATTAAGTACCATCTATATATTACTTGTAGAGTGCAGACCACAGACTACTTTCATAAATCATGTGTTTTAAAAAATTTGGTACTGTTTCGGACCTATATGTTTAGTCATCAGAATGGCTAAGCTGAGAGCTCCATTGACAGCTAGTAGAAGAAAATAATACGAAACGAAATATTTTGTATTCTTCCTCATTGTTTTGTTCAAGCAACTTCAAACCGAAATAGAAAAAAATGGAAAACATTTTTTTTGGAAATGAAATCTTTTTACATTCGTATAAAGATAAATAATTCATATACAAAATATCCAATATTTTAAAGTCTAGCAATTTTTCCGATATTTTTCAACTTATCAAAATAAATACGGTCGTTAAAAATTCATTCTTTTTAGTAAATAATTTAATTTAAAGCTATTACATAAAATTGTGTTAATAATTTGTTTGTTTGAAAAATGTTATCAAAAATAACTTGTAATTTTTTCGCCAAATAAATTAAATGAATTGAAATGAAAATTTTATCAAAAAACATGTACGTTACCAATCTATATACTTGCGTATATACTTAATATTGTTGTATTGTATACTATAGGCTGGGTCGCTGGGATTTTTTTTTGTAAGGAGAAATGTAAACTATTTTTTTTTTATCAAAAACGGCCAGGATCTACAAGATTCTTCATGAGAACAAAATTGTATATTTCATTTTGTTTAATGCATCGCTCATTGCGTTCAAAGATTCGCAAATAAGTTGTAAAAAATCACGAAAAATATTGAATAATTCCGAAGCTATAATTTTTTTTGTTGAAAAATTGTGTTCCAGAAAAATGTATGGAATTTAATTTGCTATAGTAACAGTTTTTTTTATAAATTTTTCAAGAAAAAATGGACCCACCCTATTGTATACATACAAATTCATTTTTATTTCAAATTTTTTCTGTATTATTATAATTTTTTTTTTCGTCTAAATGACCTTGATTTTTCTTATTAAATTTGTTAATAATAATTATTTATACTAATAAATATTTGAGTATATTTGGCAAAAAAAAAGTTTTTTTTCGGCGGTAAACAAAAATATTGTTTTAAACAGATGCGAATTTAGGTATATGGAAAAATTCAGCAATTTATATCGGCGTAAAAATCTCAAAGCCACGCATCCAACATCATTTAAATATATTTACACTGATCTGTGTAAAATTATTACACAGATAATTGTTTAATATATGTACCTAGAAAGAGCCAAAGCCTACATTATCGTGAGCGGCGAAGTTAAAAAATATATATACATTATACAAGCAAGCAAGGTCTGCGGCGTAAAATTATTACATACTGAATCAAGATCAGCGTAAAATTATTACACCGATATAATTCTTTAATTTATACCTATAGAAAAAAGTATTCTGCAATAATTCCCTAAGCAGGCTGATCGAATTTTCGAGATTTTTCGAAGGTCATGCATATGCAATATCGCCTTAGAAAAATCTAAAAAAAATGGCTATCTCTGCCTTACTTATCAATTATCATTTATGGCTAATCAAATTAATTATTATCACACTAAACCTAAAGATTTTTACATTCGATTTGGATTAATATTCTCCTTAAATATATGACAATTGCCATCTAATGATCAAATATGGTCGTTTTATATAATAAAGTTATTAATATCTGACAGCATAATCAATTTTAAAAATTTCTGTAGGAACAGGCTAATCGACCAAAAAAAAATTAAATTTGTTGACACTCACGATCGAAAAAAAGTAAACACTGCATAATATTAAACTTAATTTAATTTAATTTGGTAAAATATTCCAATATATTAATTAACTGTCTATCCGGATAATTTATTTTTATTTTTTTGAGACGGTAAGAGGGATAATATCAATAATTATAGCGCAGATCGATATTAAAAAATTATCGAATTTTCGATATATTAAAAAATCATCGATATTTTTCAATATATCGATGATATTTCGAAGAGCAAAAAATTTAGTTTTACTCAAACATAACGAAATTTTAACTAATATCGTCAACAATTTTAAAAATTGAAGAAAAATATCGAAATTTAAGTATCGATATAATTATTATCGAAATTAAATAAATATACAGATATTAAGTATCGATATTTAATAAATCGAACAGCTCGATTAATAATAAACATTGACTCAAACATAAGGAATTATAATTTGTTTTTGTTGCTTAAGGTAAATAGATATTATAGGTGTGCGCATAGAATAGGTACATACACAATCTTGTCACCGGTACCAATAACTACAAAACTTAAAGACAGAATTGAAAAAATTCGTTTACTAATAATTTTTTTTTACAAATAAAATAATTTTAATTAAATTAATAAATTAATATACTATATAGATGATACCTAAATATTAAATAATAATTTTTATTATTTTAACATGTTTCTTAAATAAATCTAATTTCTGTGTTACCAACGACGTTACCACGCAAAATCACAAATGCATTTTTGTATAATATGTAGAAAAGCTAACTTGATGCGTTTACCTATATATATAATATAAAACGTGGCTTAAACCGTCGTTTTTATGATAGGAATTTGTTGATTTTTTACAGGGTCTCAACCAATTGTTGTTTAATTAGTTGAATAATGAAACAAATTTTTAAAAAATATCAAGATTTATCGATATATCGAACTGTTAAACATATTTTGTTTTACAAATTTAATTTTTTTGTCAGTTTAAATTTCAATTTATTTATTACAAGTTTTAAATCATCTATACAATGTGTAATATTAAAAAAAATCAACTATGAAGTTGGTCTCAGTTTGATTTTTCCAAACATCCAAAATATATTACATGTTTCCTCTACACAAACATTTTCCTACAAGTTTTCAACCCTGCGACATTACACATACAAAATATTGTAGACGTGAATGCGCCAGAAAAGTTGCGCTGTTGAATTTTTATATTATATGCTGTGTACCACCTCAGTCAGATCTGTTTTTTTGGGAAAATGTCTGCATAGTTTTAAGTTATTTTATATAAAGTTCGTTCTGTATAAACCAATTTTCAATACAAAAGTTAAATTATTGTCAATTAAATGTGAAAATTAGTTTTAATTCTCAACAGATCCGTATACAAGTTACAAAATTAAAGGTATGTATATAGCGAGTGAAACTTTCTGTATCAATAAATTTTCTTTGCAAGTGAAAGTGAATTGAAAATTATTGGTTTTTCCCGGAAGGTGTGTTTTTGTTATTGTTTTTAATTTGTTTCCTCTTAATAAATTAGAAACAATATAATTTGATTAAATTAAAATAATTATATACTTTTGAATAGTTTAATTTTCTTGCTGAAAGCTTCATTAAAATGTTATAAGTACTTAACCCTTATGATAAGCTTTTTTACATGAAAAATGTAAACAACATAAAAAAATCGATAATATTTTTGACATAATCTTGAAAGTTGAATGAATTATATAATCTTTATGCAGGGTAAGGATTGTATATAGAAAAGCTAACAATTTTTTGTTTTTATTAAAAAAAATGTTTAGATAAGAAAATGATAAGAAAACCATTTTCTTTATTATTTGAAAGTAAAGCTTGAATTTTACAGTCTATTACTATGAAATAAAAAATTTGAATAAAACTTATTTTTTTTTTTATTTAAAAATATTTCAATTATAACATTTCAGATTTATTAAAATCTAGTAAATAAAAAAAAACCCATAAAAATGGCTTCCTCACCCTATCAAGTTGATTTGAGTAAGCCAAAATATGATCAAAGCACATACTTGAATCGTGTGAAACATTTTGTGTTGCTAACGAATCCTTTGAATATGTTTGCATCGAATAAATCCTTAGAACGTGCCCGACAAATTGTTGAAGATTATCGAGCGGGCAAAGACGTAAGTGGCGAGTGCAAGACAGTTGATGAGCTTTGGGATGCAAAATATTTATACGATTCAGCATATCATCCGGATACGGGGGAGAAAATGCTGTTGGTTGGAAAAATGTCCGCTCAGGTTCCGATGAATACGTTAATTACAGGATGTAAGTATAGGAATGTTAATTGTTTTTTATAAATCTTTAATTTTCTCCTATATATTAAAGGCATGTTATCATTTTACAAAACAACGCCGGCTATTGTATTCTGGCAATGGTTCAATCAAACGTTTAATGCATTAGTAAATTACACAAATCGTTCAGGCTCTTCCCCAATCTCAACATCGTAAGGATTTATTTTATTGAAATAATTTGTTATATTTAAATAACTTTCCTTTAGACAATTAGCCACATCTTATGTCCTGGCCACTGGTGGTGCTTTGGGGACGGCCATCTCATTAAATCGTTTGACAAGAGTGAGTTTATTTTTCTTTTTTTAGAATAAAAAGCACAATTTGTATTTTTTCACCCTCAATGTATTTAGAAATTAAGTCCAATTTATGGACGTTTAGTGCCTCTTGTAGCTGTTGCCAGTGCTAATTGTATCAATATTCCGCTGATGAGAAATTTGTAAGAAATATTCTTATTTTAGAATTTTTATTAATTTAAATAATTAAAGATATTTAAAATATTTATTAATTGTAATAATTTTTATAACATTAATAATTTTATTAATTTTAAAATAAATTAAATTAAATAAATGAAATAAATTAAATAAATTAAATAAATTAAATAAATTAAATAAATTTAAAAAATTAAATTAAAAAAAAACTAAAATTTTTTTTTTGATAAACAGAGAGCTTAAAAACGGTATCGATTTGGTGGATGAAAATAATAATTCATTAGATTCTGCATCAAAGAAGGCAGCCTATCAGGGTATTAGTGCTGTGGTGTTAAGTCGTATTGGAATGGCAATGCCTGGAATGAGTAAATTTTTTATAAACAATTTGGTATTTATTTTTAAAAACATTTTTTTTGTTCAAAGTGTTAACCCCAATTATTGTACAACAATTAACAAATAAAGGTGTATTTAAGCGATATCCATGGGCAAGTACACCCGTTCAAATGGGCCTAGTTGGTGCTATTTTAATTTTTGCAACACCATTGGGCTGTGCATTGTTCAGTCAAACGGCCAGTATTAAGGTTTGTTTAATTAAATTAAAAAAAAATATTTAAAATATTTAAATTTTATTCCGCACTAGATATCTGATTTGGAACCACACCTTCAGGAAAAAATACGAGCTATAAATCCCAAACTGGAAGTGGCCTATTACAATAAGGGACTTTAAGAGCTTTTTTTGCACAAAAAATTGTTCAATTTTTATTGCGACACTGCCATTAGAGGGGTTTTCGATTGCATTTATTTTAATGCATTTAATTAAAATTCTATTAGTTTTAAAGATTGAATTAATATATTTCTATAAAAAAAGGAAAAATGAAAAAGACGTGTACGTACAATATTTTAGAAGAAAAAACAATTACCAAAATTATATGAAATCTCTATCTACGCATAGGTACTCTATAAATTAAAAATTTAATTTAATTATTTCTATTTGTAAATTTAAAAAAATGAAATAATAAAGATAGTTTTTTTTGGCATGTAATTTAAAAAACGCTTTGTTTTTATTTTTTTAATAGATTGGAGTCTTGCAAAGAAGGATTTATTTTTTTAATATTTTTGAAAACAATTGCATTTATGTTTTCTTTAAATATACACCTTGCCAAACCCCAACTGGCGTCACTGAACGAACAGATGATCCTTTCATCCATTGATCGTATATGTATTTCAGAACCAAAATTGCTCACGTGACAACTGAAAACAATTTAAATTCAATGTTACTACTGCTGAAAATATTTCCTTTAAAACTGAAAAAAATCGCGAAATTCCCTCAGAGGAGTAAAAAGCGTAACCCTGGCCAATAGTATAAATTTCGTGCAATGAAATTGTTTCTTTCGTGTCGGACACAAATAATGTAATTATACGAGATTTATGCGATTCAAGGAGGGTTTTACACGTTAATTTCGGGGATTTTTTTTTTAAGTTTTTAAGAGATTTTTTTTAAGATGTAAAGTTTTGACCAGGTACACGTTTTTTTGTTAAGAAAATAAAAATAATATACCTAAACCTACTTCAATTAAAAAAAACTTTTTTTCTCTTTCGTCTTAAACATTTCCCTAGGTCGGATAAATTTCCCTCATATTAGCAACACTGATCCATACTATGTTAAAAATTTCACATAAAATGTACAAACATTTTACTAAAATTGCACTCAAAAGCCTACACTCACGGTTATGAAATATAAATTTGGCTTTTAAAATCCTTCCCCAAATATAAATTTGACACAAAATGTCTATATACACTATAGAACGTTATCTTTATTATTTATGAAAATATAATGGATTATTTGAATTCAATTTCATAGGTTGTTTATGTTTTAAACAAACATTTCAATTTACCATATTTTTCGATTGTCATATTTAAATTAAATTTAACCGATAACCATAATTTTGCATAGCAAATTTTTTGGAATCGATACATATAAGTACCCGCCAAACATTTTTTATCTGTGTTATATCTAATAGATATCGAGCTACGTTAAAGGATATATGTATTATTATCGACTAGGAATATATATATGAAAAAATTTGGTTATCGCCATCGGATCGCTTAGTAAAAACACATCTATAATATATAGACGCATGATATCGATAAGATATCCAGTGGATATCTTTATTTTATAAATATCTAGCAGATACATATATGATATAAGTAAATAAGCTTTTTTATATAAGCTTTTCTCAAATAAATTAATGGAACGGTCAGAGCAAAGCATACCTTTTTTTGCCCAACCTCAAAAATTCGTTTTTTTTAACAAATAAGTGGAGTAAAATCAGCACCTTAAAGTCTATGCGGCACAAACGTGCCATCAGTAGTATGACTTTCGGCTGAGAATCTCCATAGACGATAGTTAAAAAAATCTGTGAACCAATAAATTAGGCCACAAAATTATTTATATATTGCTTTAACAAATTTAAATCGAAATGAAAATTTTTCGTAAATAGTAGGCTTTAGTAAAACGTCGTGATTATAGAGATATCGATAAGATATCTTGTAGACAAAGAATATTTGTATGTTTTTAACATATGATATCGGCACGATATAAGAATTTTCATTGACATAAATATAATTCAATGTACATTTACTTATATGTTAAAAAAGAAATATCTAAATATCTAAATAATAAAAGTTATCATATAGATAGTTCACCTAGATG
This sequence comes from Diadocidia ferruginosa, assembly GCA_027564275.1. Classification (NCBI taxonomy): domain Eukaryota; kingdom Metazoa; phylum Arthropoda; class Insecta; order Diptera; family Diadocidiidae; genus Diadocidia; species Diadocidia ferruginosa. The sequence continues at coordinate 3,028 of JANSTW010031450.1, read as the reverse complement.
ACATAGAGATATCGATTTATCATTTTCTGGATTTCCGATAAATTTTGTTGTGCGGGTAGTTACCGATATATAAATTGAATGCAGGTTTGCAGCCTGCAATATTATATAGTTTGTTGCTATCTGTATTTTATTATATTTAATTTCATAATATTGTCTGTTCACTGTCTAGTCTTCAATATATACAAGATTTTGATATGGAAATTTATGCAATATGAAACATATTCAATATATAAAATACCCTGTGCATAATATGCACAGAACGAACTGCTTGTATATATTTTACTAAATAATTGTCTTTTTATTATCCTTGTATTTTTCCAGAACTTTTAGAAAATTATGAATATAGGGAAAACAAATTTATAAAAAACTTTACATTAGATTTAACCACAATAGAATACATAATTGAAAAATCTACTTCTGCTCTACAATATGTAAAAATTCAGTATAAAAAAAACATTTTTCTAAAAATCCTGAATGAATATTATATTGTAATTTATATAAATAAAATAAACATCAATAAAATCCATATTTTTATAAATTTTCTGTATAAATAGACGTAACTTTTCAATATACATACTGCAGTTAATATTGTGAAAAAAGCTTACAACTTTGAATATATATGAGATTTTTCTTATTACATAATAAATATGCGTATTGTACGAAAAGTTTCAAAAGTAACGAATTTATTAAAAATATTCAAGCGAATCTTTCTATTATTATTCTAATTTCTTTACAATATAATATCAAATAGGAATTATATGTAATAATATAGCATATGTAATTTGTATGCGGCAAATGAATATAATGGAAAATTGCTTCTTCTTCCACTTAATAAACACACAAAACTTTACTTATTTTATTTTTAATACATGTGTGCGGATATGGGAAAATAATTCCAATATCAAAGAAATGTTCAAACATATTATTATAGATATTAAATGCGGAAATCTTGAAAATAACTTGGCAGAAAGATTTATACGTATATAATTTCTCAACTTTTTGGTTTATAATCTTTAAAATATTTTATATATATTATTATATAGATACTGTTGTGATAATTAAAAAATAAACACACACATTTTTTAACAAAATCATAAATTATGTGGACAAATTGAACATAAAGTGTACACATATCATCCACTTTGCATGCACATTACAGGCACAAATCGGAAACAATAAATTAAAATGTGTCCGGTAGCAAAAACGAATTATAAATATACATGAAAGGAACACAATTTTTTTTAAATAAGAAAAAAATAGTAATAATAAACGTAAAATGAAACATTTTTTAGGAGTAAAATAGAAATATTTTCTAAGGATTTGTTATTTAAAAAAGCAATATTTACACATACTATGATTTTTGTTTATTATTTGAAGTGTATTTTATTCTATTCGGCCATTTTAAAAAAGCATAAAATTGCTTTAAATATTTTTATATTGCTACTTCCATGTATGTTTCTTATTCGTTGGGTGTTAATTATATTATTTGATTTGCATGCACATTACAGGCACAAATCGGAAACAATAAGCAAAAATGTGACTGACGGCAATTAAATTATTTAATTTGTATATGCACATTACGGGCACAAATCGGACACAATGATATGGCCGTCAATGAAAACTATGGTATCAGATAGAAAAAAGAATAAAATGGTCTCTATGCTCCCTCGCTTTGGAATAAATGACAGGATGATAATGCACATTGCAGGCACAAATCGGACACAATATTCTAAAATGCGTGCCTGTTTGCAATAGTATCACAAAATGTACGCAAGCAACATAGCGTTTAAAGTCGTTAATAATAAATTATTTGATTTGCATGCACATTGCAGGCAAAAATCAGAAACAATATGTAAAAATGTGTCTGACGGCAATTAAATTATTTAATTTGTATATGCACATTACGGGCACAAATCGGACACAATGATATGGTCGTCAATGAAAACCATGGTATCAGATAGAAAAAAGGATAAAATGATCTCTATGCTCTCTCGCTTTGGAGTACAATGACACGATGATAATGCACATTGCAGGCACAAATAGGACACAATATCCTAAAATGCGTGCCTGTTTGCAAAAGTATCACAAAATGTAACCATTGATATACAGTTTACACAAGCAACATAGCGTTTAAAGTCGTTAAAAATAAATTATTTGATTTGCATGCACATTGCATGCACATTGCAGGCAAAAATCAGAAACAATATGTAAAAATGTGACTGACGGCAATTATTAAATTAATTAATTTGTATGCACTTACGGGCACAAATCGGACACAATGATTTTGTCGTCAATGAAAACTATGGTATCAGATAGAAAAAAGGATAAAATGGTCTCTATGCTCTCTCGCTTTGGAGTACAATGACACGATGAGCATGCACATTGCAGGCACAAATCGGACACAATATCTTAAAATGCGTGCCTGTATGCAATAGGATGACAAAATGTAACCATTGATATACAGTTTACGCAAGCAACGTAACGTTTAAAGTCGTTAAAAATTAAATATTGTTCACTTTTATTTGTTCACTGGCGTAAAAGTGATTTCATATGGTAAAATTAGAGATATGAAGCAACACATCCACATAACTTAATATAATAATATGGTTGTAATTTACGAGTATCTATATATACAAGTGGGGTTGATATAAAAGGGTGGTAAAACTCATAGTTTATGTAAAATTAATTTCAACCATATTCTAATATTTTATGTATATTTGATAGTTATAAAATCTAAATCGAATATCTAATTTTAATATATTATTATAATACACAAGGCTTTGCTAACTATCACACAGTTTATCAGTTTTATCGATTTGATTTTTTTTATAATTTGAGCATTTGCCCTAGCCGCTAAAAAGCCATATAATTCAATGTAAGGCTAAGTACTTTCATGTATCATAATTTTCTTTTATTGGAAAAAAGTCAGCTATAATAAGGTCTGAGACTACCAGTGTTGCCAACAGTATATCAGAGAAAATCTGAGCAAAAGCACAAAAATCACCAGAAAATCACTGATGTGCATGAA
>JANSTW010031339.1:0-15243 GCA_027564275.1 Diadocidia ferruginosa | reverse complement strand
AATATGAAAACCAATAAATTGACCCATATTTCCATTTACATATTGCTTTAACGAATTTAAAAATCAAAAGACAATTTTTAGGGACTCCAAAAAAGTGAAAGGGAGCCTCCATATGACGTTTTTGGTAAAATGGCCAAAAAATATGATTATATAGAGAACGTATATAGGAGTAAACGGATTTTGCAAAATTTTAGTGTGTGTAAGTATTAGTGGTCCCATGCTCTTGGGTACATTTGGGGTTTGTAGGTCTAAGGGAAGTTTTTGATGTTTCTATACTTTGGAATTGAATTGGGGGTCTCAAAATCAAAAAGGAAAGGGGCTCAGCTTTTTAATGAAAAAAGATCAAATCGTAACTTCAAAAGATAGTAAAAGCAGCATTCCAGTTTTACTGAGGGCTTTCGGACTGATTTTTACAACACAACTCAACAAATTTGTTTCGTTGCTATAAATTAATTCATATACATTTTCAATGGTTACAAATTTATTTTAGGGTTATCATATAATAATATGTCATGTAAAAAAACAAACCCTGCAGATAAAATCTAACTGACGTGACAGGGTTAAATATTATCCATATACCATATAGTTTTGTATCTCTATAAAAATGATTTATAAAATTGTTTTTAGTATTTTTTATGGATCTTTATGTAGAAAATGGTTTATTTTAATAAAATATTTTTTACTTGCGATGTCTATTTAAGAAATATTATATAATAGTTGGTCTATAAATATAAACAAAATTTATTTTGTTTGGCTATTTTTTCTTACTATTATATTATGGTTAATGGAAATATTTTCTTGTTGACCACACAACCAATAGTGTGCATATTATTATACGCATTCTCGAATCTTCTATGTAACCAGAGCGATAGCTGCTGCGGAAAAAATGAACATTTTTCCATAAAAATATTTCTTTATTGATATATTATTATGTATTTATAATTTATATAACAGATGAAAAGATGATAAAAAATATAAATATTATATAATATCCTGTATATATGATTGTACATATTATATTTATATTATCATTATATGTATACCGTATGTATAGTTGAAAAGGAGTCTTTATTTTTCTTTTTATTTTGAAATAAATAAATAATCTTTTGAGATAGATTTAAGCTTGTTTAATATAAAAAATTTAAATGCGAATATTTGAAATATTTTGGTATTATTTATATAGTTAAACTATATATAAAAAAAATGGTGGACTATACATGGGGATTTTTTTTCAAAATGTTAAATCAACAGATTTTGATGGAAAAAAACGTATAAATTAAACTATTTTCTATAGCAATCGTAGTCTTTTTACATCCCCTAACGATTCCCTAACAAATTCCTGGGATACTAAAATAGTCAGAAAACAGACCAAAAAAAATTATGGACTATACATGGGGATTTTTTTCAAAGTAAAAAATAAATGGTCACGTTAATCATACAAGAGGACTATAAACTTCAATCTGATTACATGAACATTCAATTCATCAAGACAAAAGATTCTTAGCTTTTCAAAAATTGTTTTTTTAGGGTCACAGGTACTCTGCCTATTGTGCCCTTTATCTTATTCGTGTTATTTAACCATTCTTTTAAATAAAATCTAGCACGTTGGCGTGTTCAAAGCAATGTCTTTAGTATTCAAGATGGCGGACAAAACGAAAATAATGTTTAACTCATTCAAAACTTAACATATTTTGTTTAAAATTTTCTATTACATAATTTCAACATTTTGTAATTTTTGAGATTTTTTGTTAAATTAAAAAATTTAAAATATCGGACTTTTTCGATGGCGTCTCTTAAAATATTTTATCTAAGTCATTTACTAACCGATTTAAATGAAACAAAGTATATTATGTTTAGAAAAGGAAATTTTTAACAAAAACAAATGTTGTCAGAAAAAATTATTTTAAAATGGACGATTTTTTAGTCTTTTAAATTTAATAGAACACTGAAATATTCTTTTAAAAAAAATTTCAACATGGCCGCCATAGCATAAGAATGTTAATAACTTTGTTAATAATTATCCGATTTTATCCGGATTTTAAACTAACATTTACTTGTTTTGGAAGCAATAAAATAAAATGTCACCTATATAAATAAAGTAATAAATATAAAACCAATAAATTTATTATTATGTAACAAAACAATGTTTAATTTTTTTAAATAATTTTTGTTTTTTTTAATGAGGAAAAATAAAATTTTTACAAATTTTTTATGTTTAATAAATTTCACAAATGTTATATGAAACATATACTGGCACATAAATGGGCAATAATTATAATAATAGAAAATATTATTTGCCTACTCTCTCTGCGAATTTGTTCCTTGTTTTTTCCTTATACTCAATTTTTTTTGTTAAAATTGTTAGAAAATTATAATTTATGCAAATAATAATAAAAAGCACAAAAATTTTAGAATAATTTTGTGAAAAAAAAAATACTAAAATTTTTTAAACTTATCAGAATACAAAGAGAAAAATTAATTAACTTAACGCCTTGCTTAATTTCAATATAAAGTTATAAGAATTTTTTAAACTAAATCACATGGTTTTTACTTAATTTTTTTCTGCAACTTTTCGATGCATTGAGATTTAAAAAAAAATTGTTTTAATTTTAAAATTTATTAACAATTAGTAAAATATTTTTTTCAGGAAAATATCACTAAAAAAAGATTTGTGATCGTTTTTATAAAGTATAAGCGCGATTGTTTGCCAAAATATATTTGTTTTCTGATTGTATAGCTGTTTACAATTCCTCCATATAGTTATCACTATGCACATTTAATTTTTATTTTTCCCCAATTTTATTTTTTCTTGTTTCATATATTTTTTTTTTATTTAAAACTTATTGTTTTTTTTAATTAATTTATAAAATTAGATTAAAAAAACAACAACAAAAAGTTCATTCACAGTTCGATTTTCACTTGGTAAAAAATATTGTTTTTTTATTTTAAATTTAAATTTAAGAGTTCTTTATACACAGGTTTTTACAAATTAAAAAAAGTCACAAAACACTTGTAATAATTAAGTGAGTAAGAGTTATGCGTTTCTTTTTTTTAAGAAATTGTCTTTCACTTGGGGGTTTTTAAAAATTTAATTTATCTCTAATTACCAAGAACTTGAACATCTTCTTGTTCTTTTTCTCTTTGTCGCACTGCTACCGCCGTCTCCACAAGCAAGTATAGGCATTTGAATTTGTCTTTGTCGTCGCGGATTATACCTAAAATGCAAAGGATAATTCGATTAGAATTTACTTGAAATCTTCTATTTTTTTTAAACAATTAATTTGATTAGATTTTGATATTTCAAAAAAAGAAAAATCAAAAGAACAAAAAATTACACGATTTTATATTGAACGTCCACGATTTTTTTTTTAAGAAAACAAAGAAATAACGAAAAAAACAAATTAACCTAATCTTGCTTAAGTGTGGACGGCGATAGCGATTTATTTTTTTTTTTAGTTTTTTTTTAATGTGTAAGATTTTTGCAGGACCACCCAAAAGAAATTCTTTCGTCTCTAAACAAAAAAAAAAATTAAAAAAATTTAAATATTTATTTTTGCTAAAAAAAAAATTGATGAACGTTGAGGTGTGTTTGCGATGTTTGTTTCTTATAAATAAAAAAAACTTGATAATTATTATTTTTAAAATTTATTGTTTTTTTTTGTAACGATGAGTGCGCTAATTTTATTGATTGCGTGAAACAATGAAATACATAAAGTTCTTAAATTAAATTTAAAAAAAACAATATATTAACAAATTTTTAAATATAGAGACAAATAAAAATTAATTGAAAGATTTTTTATTTAAGAAATAAACAATTTTTTATAAAATCGATACCTTTTTTTACATTGATATTTTTTGAAATCGCCATATTTTTTAAAAGTCGATTTTCTTAAAATTGATAATTTAAAAAAAATTGATTAGGTAATTTTTTTTGGTTGCGATAAATCAATTGTTAAAAATGTAAAATACATTGTTTTTTTTTTAAGAAACAAACATTTTTTTTAATTTAAATTTTTTAAATCGATATTTTAAAATAAAAAAACGACGACATAAAAATGTTTTATAAATTGAGATTTTTTTAAACTTGAGAATTTCTTTCCAAAAACTTAATAAATTAAAAAAATCGATAATTTTTTTTTTTAAATAAAATATAAAAACGATTTTTTTTAAATCGATAAATTTAAAAAAAGATATTTTTTTTAAATCGACATTTTTTTATTTTTAAATTGATTGTTAAATTCCATTTAATTTTTTCTTTGTGGTGGCAGAGATTAATTTATTGGCAATAATTAAATGTGTTTTAGTGACTTTTTTTGTGTTGGCATAAATTTTTGTTGTGTTTAAAACCGAAAATGACTTTTTTTTATTATTTTTTTCCTTCTTAAAATTATTTTTTCAAATAAAACTTGGTTCTTTTTTCGTTTTTTTAAAGGCAACATATTTATTTATAAATTTTATTTTATTGAAATTGTTATTTATAAATTGGATGAATACAGAACTTTTTTTTTAAATCGTTTTAATATATTTGTATTTTGATCAAGTTTTTTTTATTTAGCTTTTATTAAATTGATAATTGTAATTAATTTTTTTTTTGTATTTAATTTTTAAAACAATTTTAGTTTTTAATTTTTAAAATAAAAAAAATAAAAATTCATTCAAATTTTGCGATTGGCAATTTGGATTTTTTTGAAATATTATTTAATGTGGACTTTTAAAAAAAATGCTTTGGACATGGCGAAATAAGAAAAGACGTTTAAAATAAACCATAAAATTAAAAAAAAAAACTATAAAAATGTATCGTCAAATAGTAGATTTATTTAAAAACAAAAAATTAATAATAAGCAAACGTACAATTAAACAAAAACGTTAAACTTCAAAAAAAAAAGTTAAAAATTCAAGAAAAAAGTTAAAATGATTATTTTAAAAGTTAATTTCTCTGCAAAAATTCTTGCGCTGTAGCGATGGAGAGTTTTTAATGTGTCCAAATATTTTTTTTATGGTTTTTTAAAGTCCCAATATTTCATCTTGATCCGCCATCATTGAACCTGCCGGTTAGATAGATAGATGATTTGTTCGGTTAATAATTTTTTTTTAAATGAAGGTTTTGTTTATATATATTTTTTTAAATAAAATATTTTTTTGGTATTAACGTATTTATTAACCCTCGTATGATATCGTTGGGTCTTAAATGACCCAATTGATAATTGATAGCATAACGGGAAATACTAAATTTTATTTGTTCTAGTGAATCAATTTTATAATTTAAATGTTTTTCCTTTATTAATTTATTAGTACTGCGAGTACCAGAATTAATACCGTAATTATGGGTCATAATGACCCAATTTAACGTTACACCTGTTTTTTAATTATTTTCTAAAAAATATGGTAATTTATAAATTTATTTATAAATCAAATACAACCCATACACCAGGTACGTTTTTTTTTCCAAAACATTTTTTTAAATTATATTCTTATTAATTAGCAGGCTTTCGATGAAGAGTCTTTAAATTATTAAGAAAACGACCGCTAAACAATTAATTTAGAATATTTTTTTATATTCTTCCAAAAGTTTAAATTTTTTAAATCTTTCATTTACCTCATCATAAATTCATACACATGATATATACATATATTCGGTACGTCGTCAGATTTATCTTTCAGCTGTCTGCTTCGTTGGACAAAATTTTTATAGTTAAGAAGACAATGTTTCCAAGAAAAAAAATCCAAGATGGCGGAGTTATTCAAAATGGCAATAAATATCAAAAACCCCTTGTTACAACTTTTCTAAATATTGAAATATTTTTGTAAAACTTTGGAATTTCATAGTTGTTTTTCGCTTATTTTTAAATAAAAATTGTGTACAAAAAATAGCGAACTTATTCAAGATGGCTGATTTGAATTCATTTCCTTGTAACTCTGTCGTTTATTAGTCGATTTTCATGAAACATATTGATTTTTAATTATCAGAAAAATAGTGTTACCACAAAATTAAAAATAAATATGGCGTTTTTTTCAAGATGGCGACTCTTGAGAGACAATAACTTGTAACTCAGACATTTATGAACCGATTTGAATAAAACAAATTTTATTATAATTCATAATAAAAAAAACGTTTTTTTGTTTCTTTTTATTAAAAATATAACATTTAAAATGGCGGATTTTTACGTTTTTTTTATATATAGAAATAATTAAACTGAAAATATTTAAAAAAAATACAAAATGAAAGATTTATACAAGATGGCGGCTCTTGAGACACTTTAACTTATAACTCAGCAACATTAATTATGAACCTATTTGAATAAGAAAAATGTATTATAATAAAAAAACTATTTTTTGTTCACAAAAATAGCCGGAAAAATAACATTTTCAAGATGACTGCCGTAGTCTTCTTGGTAAATGTTATTCGATTTTAATCGCATTTAAAACATAAATTTCTTCGTTTGTCGTAATTCAATAATTTTACAAAGGTCATATTTTTAGTTATAAGTGTTCCAATATCGAAAAATATTTTTAAGTTAAAGATGTGTGGCTTTCAGAAGAAATTTTCTTATCATGCGCCCTCTATCGTAAAAATATCTAAGTATTTTGACTTATGAAAAATTTACAGCGACATCTATGATCAAACATCAAACGCATCCTACAAAATGAATAACTTAGATGCACTACTTACTTTATATAATGATATTAATCATGATTCATATAATTTTCTTCATATTCTAAATTATTTTGAAAAAATTTCTCCAATTTCAAATCAAAAAAATGTATTTCATTTAAATTAAAAACTAAAATTGTTCAAAAATATGCGTTGATTTGTTGTTGTAGTTTTTTTATTTAGTTTTTCAAAAAATAAAAAATGTTTTTTTATGTTTTTACGCTAGAATTCAATTTATATATATTATGTGTGTGACTGAAGAACTAGTTATAATAATATTTTCTTAATTCAAACTAATAGAATTCGTTTATATATGTAATTATATTTGTTTCTTTGAAATAATATATATTTGTTTTATTTTGTTGCTTATTCATTTCGGGAGTAGAGTAATTTTATAGTTTTTCGGTGTAATTGATAAAAAATTTTAATATTGCACCACAGTAAATATTTTTCAGATGGATAGTTTTGCTTTAAAATTGTTGTGTCTAAATTGTTTGTATATATATTTTTTTTAATAATTCGCGTGACATTAGAACAACAAAATTCTAACGTAGAATTATCATGCAGTTAAGATGTCTCGTTGTTTTATGGGTGAGAATTATTGACACGATACCACACAACATATACATTTTTGTAAAATTGATTTTTTTTTTCAAAATTGATTTAAATTTAAGAAATTTTGAAAACTTGCAAATATTTATCGTTTTTTAGAGACTTATTTATTTTAAAATGTGACGTTTATTGTTACTAAAATTATTAGATAACTGTTTCGAAACTCTATGTATCATGTACCCTCTATTTTAAAAAATTACAAGTATTTTGACTTTTGAAAAATTTACAGCGACATCTATAATCAAATATTGATTATTGCATGCTACAAAATAAATCTTCAGAGTGGCTGAGGAACTTCTGCTGAGAGTAAAGTCTCTAAAATGATGCGACAGAAAGACTGATAAATATTTTCAAGTTTTCAAAACAAAATACGTTGGAATTATATAAATTTTCCTTATTATAAAATTTTGTTTACAAATTTTACGTGTCAAGTGGTATAAAGCCTAAAAATTCCCCGATTTTTTTTTTGCACAAAATTTCAAAAGAGAATGGACAAAATATATAGGATAGAGAGAATTAAAAAAAAAATTTCAACAATGTTTTTTTTTATAAAATTATTTTATAAGAAAATATTCAATAAAATTAGCGATCTATATTCTATAAATTTATAATTTACAAATTACTTTGTATAATTGTTTCCCAAATATATTTTATATAAAATAAAAATCCGATTTCATTTTCAAATTCAATCAGACGAAAGCTTTTTTTACGCATAATTATGTTCCAATAAAATATTTAAATCATTTCTATGTTTACCTTTAACTATGTGGCCATGGCTGGTCGGCGTTAGTATGGTTGCGGGTACCGGCGTTTTTTGAGACGGTGTTGATTGTTTAATTGGATCTTTTATTTTTATTGCAACGGGTGTTACTTTAATCGGTGTCGGTACTGCTGCAGTTGATTTAGTTTGTAGGGGGGTTATTTTAGTGATCTTTGCGGCTGTATATTTTGGTAACGATGAACTGGAATCGGTGGATGATTGATGTTGTAATTTTACAGTGATTGGTGTTTTTTGTGCGGCAGGCATTATTTTTACACGTGCTAATCCGACTGGAACTAAAAATTAAAATTTAATTTTAATTTAAAAAATATATGAAATTAAACTCACCAATTGCAGATGGAGAAGCAGCAGCTGTAGCAACTTTACCACTGCCAGCATTACCACCACCACTTAACGGATGCGGAAGCTGCGGCAAATGAGCTAGTTGAGGATGTGGAGCACTCCAATATTCCGATACAGGACTACTTTCTGTTTCTACTTCCTCAGAGATTTCCTCAGAGATTTCCTCATTACTGTGTTTGAAAAAGATTTTTTTTATTTTATTTTCTTGTAAAAACAAATATCTTTGACAAATTCAAGATGGCTACCTAAATCATGATGGCGTCCACGCGCAAAAATCTTGAAAACATGATTTTTCATAACAAAAAACCAAAGTAAAAAAAAATATCTTGCAAAAATCAAGATGGAAGCTTCATTTAAGATAGCTTCAAATTGGAAAAATCTTGAAAAAATTTATTTTATATAACAGTGGAAAAATCTTGAAAACTTGATTTTTCATAACAAAAAACCAAAGTAAAAGAAAATATCTTGCAAAAATCAAGATGGAAGCTTCATTCAAGATGTCGTCAAAGTGGAAAAATCTTGAAAAACTTTATTTTAATAACAAAAAATATTTTGCAAAAATCCAGATGGTTAAAGAATTCAAGATGGCGTTTAATCTTGAAATTTTTTTTCCTTATAACGAAAAATCAAAGAAAAAGAAAATATTTTGCAAAATTCAAGAAAGCGAAAAATCTTGAACAAGTGAATTTTTCATTACAAACCCAAAGAACAAATATCTTGCAAAATTAAAGATGGCGGCCCAATTCAAGATGGCGTCAAAGCGAAAAATCTTTTAAAACTTTATTTTTCGTAACGAAAACTCAATGAAAAGGAAAATTCAATATGGCCACCTAGTTAAAAATGGCGTCAAATGGAAAAATCTTCAAACACTTTATTTTTCGTACCGAATAAAAAGAAAATATCCTTCAAAATTCAAGATAGCATAGTCTACAAGATGGCCGCCTAATTCATGATGGCGTCCAAGCGGATAGGGCTGCGATAGGGCTCCCCATTCTCTTAAATCTTGAATTTTCCATATTTCATTGATTTTTCATTATGAAAAAATCGTTTTTATCGGTTTAAAATCGCACTTGAGATCCGAAATGAATAAATAAAAGAAATTTTACCAAAACCAATTACCTTCTAATTTCTTGCCAACCACTATTCGAATCCTCCAAATCCTCATGTGTTGGCGGTGAGCAAGGTTCAAATTCATTGACGCTTTCATCTTCGGATCTGTAGATAAAATTTTCAAAGAAAACAAATTAGAAAACTTGTCCAATTTGACAATTGACAAATATGCAAACAAAAAACAATAAACCTCTTGATGGAAAATTTGCCAACATTAAATTGTGACACGCGAATGGGAATTGGATTGGTGGGATTTTTCATTGTACGTCTGTGTGTTCAAATAATTGGATTGGATATATAAGGACTTATGGTATAAGTTACGTAAATGAAATGAAAAAATATAAAATTACAAACCTATAGATAATATTGTCATCATATTCGTCCATATCATCTTCCTCTAGTTTAACCACATTACCGGTACTTGTTTGCACGAAATGATGACCTAATGCTGTCAGAACATTTGCTACACCCTCATGCATTTCTTCGTCCTCGACTTCTTCGGTAGCACCAACAATCTTTGAGATTTGAAAAATTAATATTGATTTAATTTTAGGTAAATTTGATACTTACAACTTCTGAGGTAGGACTTCCACTAGACCCCCCTAAATTGGATAAATTCATTTGTGAGCCAGACATCTTTTTGCCCCGTCTAGAAATTGTATAGTGCAATGGATCATTTCCCTCTCGTCGTATCATATCGGGAAGAATTCTTCGACGAGCATTTATAAACCAATTGCAAACCTTTAGAATATGAAGTAATTTAATTAAAAAAATTAAAAACCCAAAAAATGTCCATACTTGTAAAACGGTCAGGTTAGCTTCCGTAGACAATGTTAATTTTTCCGCATCACTTGGGTAGGCATTGTAACGATGATCGTAAAGCCATCGTTTTAAAATTTTAACCGAATGTGTGGGCAAATTACCGCGTTTCTTTCGTATGGCCGATTGGCTGGCACTGCTCATACCATCCGTTAACAAGTATTCTTCTAATTCGATGGAATCGTTGGCATTAGGATCGTGTTCTTCTATGTCGCCATCGTCCTCCTCAATGCTGGCATGAAAAATTTCTTCATTTTGTTGCATTTCTCGTTCTCCATCGGATGCTTCGTCTGTACTCGTACTAGGAAATCTATCACGTGCTGAGAAAATGTTTTTTTAATTAAAACAAATCAGTTCGAAAATCACAAAAATCATAAAAATTCCGGAAATCCAAAATAAACTCATTTCGAAAATCTGAAATGAACTAATTTCGAAAATTAGAGATCATTCGGTTACGAAAGTAATTTCGTAAATCTCGGAAATTAAGAGAAAACTTTTTCTAGTGATTTCCTGCTCAATTACATGAGTTACCTCCAAATATACATATAATTAAATTAAATGTTCCGCTCTAGGCAGATTGTTTCGAATTATTAAACAATTATAAAATTGTGTACTAAAAAATATGAATTTATTTATCAAGTTATCAAGAAAAAAATAATAAAAATAAAACCATCAATGTCAAAATTAACAAAAATGTAAAATGTAAAAAGAATTTAAAAATTAATTGTATCATAAAAATCCGAGCCCAACATATTCAAAACAAAATATTATGACAGCGAATCGAATTTTATTATAGTCGGTTCACATGAATAGAAAGAGGATTTTTATTTTCACATTTCATCTTTATGGAACCGACTTTATACGTGTGACATTTGAAATGTCATCGAAGGAAGCTTTTTTTTACACACATACACGTATATGCGCAGCAGTTAGGATTTGAAATTGAAAATTTGTGCACTTTTTTGTGTATATTTTGTCGTCGCCTTTTACACATGGTCATAGGTGTCACTGCTCGTTGGATTTGAAAATACTTTAAGAAAATTATAATTATTTCAAATAATTGTATATATTACAATGATGGCAGATATCGTCATGACAGATAATCTATCAAATTTTTAGGTTAAATTTAACAAAATGACACATCAGACATTTTTTATTGATAGAGCACTACAAAAAACCAAAAAGTACATATAATGTGTTCATTTAAATTTTGTTTTTAAGTACAATTTAAGTGAAATTTTGAAATAAAATTTAATATATCATTTCAAACCAGAACCAAAAATTATTTATCGGAAAAACCAAACCAACTCCGTTTTCAAATAGGTTTCCATCCCTGATCTTATTAAGATATTTGCCATCATTTAATGCATTCCACTATTACATAATATAATAAAGAGGAAATGCAAGCGTTTTGGAGCCTCGATGCCTATAAATATTTTGAAAATGGCTAGGTAAAGGATCTTTCCGTTAAATTTTTTTTTTAAATATAATACCACTCCGAAGCGATGAAGTAAAAAGTATTTTACAAAGTATTAGCATTAATAACACCAGGCAAGGTCTTAATACATGGAACCAGAGGTAGTCTATTTTTGTCCAACATATTATTTTAAAATGAATACAAAGAACTTCTACTGGATCAACAGTTGGGCAAAAATATTAAGCTGAAATATACAGAGGACGATTGTCTTTTCATACAAATAAAACAAGGAAGTAAAGTGAAAGTTGATATTGGGAAGATTGAGGATGGCATCTTTTATGTTGTTCGATTGGCACGGGTTATCTTACTAAATCCAGTTCTCAAAATAATATTCATTGTTATTGCTTTTTAGTAACAATTTATATGCAAATTCATTCGTCGGCGCGAAGTGTCAGAAAATGCCTTTGAAGGTTACACATTTTTGTAATAATTGGTGGAAATACGTTTTAAAATTGCTTATTATAAATTAATTAATCTAACTTTATTATATTTTCTTTCTTAAATTTGATTTTACAAGTTTAATTATCATAATCCTTTTCTTTTTGTCTTTTGACGCCCTACACCAGCGCAAAAGTTAAAACTTGATCGGTTTCATATGATTTCATGTATTTCAACTTTATTTTGACATGTAGCGTTTTACTCCCCGCCGGCGTCCAGCGTATAAACAGCGTCTGATCAGCGAGTAAAACAGCGTCTGTTCAGCGTATGTTGAAATCCGGTTTTAGTATAAGTCTTGTCAGAAAGTTTATATGAAAATCAGCGACTATTTATTTTTTCATGACAAAAATGGGATTTTGGTGCCAACTTTCTGGATATTACTACATTATATAATATAATATGGCATTTAGACGTTAAAAAGAGTCTGATCAGCGTCACAGAATTCGATTTTATTACATTATTCGCTGACAAACGCCGGCGGGGCTAAAACGTACAACAGCGTGCATTGTGTTTTCGCATTAGAATTGTTATTATGCAAAATGTATAAATAAAATTTTATTCGTAAGGAATTTTTACTTTTTGGACTTCTTTGGAGAAATATAAAATTATATTTGTACGAACGTATGGAATTAGATTTATTAGAATATTTTTATAAAGGTAAATATAAATAAAAAGCAAAACAACTTTTACACACACACACACCATCCTACCAAGCGAAAAGCTCTTCGATAATCGCCAAATAGCGCGCGTTCCGTCTCATTCATCTTACCGCAAACCGACTACTTTTTTCCATCAAAATGACAGCCAATGTCAAAATAAAGAAATGAAAATATGCGTTTTTACCATTTTTGTTTATATTTGCCTAATTCGCATGCAATTTCTATCGAAATTATTAAATATTAATTAAATGTGCAAAATTTCAATTGTAATTTATGGGCACAATCATCGGCACAGAAATACAGAAAAAGAAAAAAGCTTCCGCCATTCTTTTCTTTGCCTTTTTCACGGCAAGAAAATTGTTTTTTTTTCGAATTTAGGAATTTAAAAGGAATTCGAATTATAAATATTTAGAGCATTCTTTTGATTTAAAAGGAAACGATATGGTTTATAAATTGTTCTAGGGCGAATTCGCGCGGCTATTTGCATTATGTCGAGTCAGTTTGGGGAAAACTTTATCAACTGCTGGAATTTTTCTTTTTGAACAAACTGTATGCAAATGCAATGGGAATGAATTTAATTAACTAAATATTTGAAAATCTATTAAATAATTCTTACCTTGTTGGGTAAGAAGTTGTGTTTGAAATGTTGCTTCACGTGCCATGTCTCGTATATCACGTCTGATTTGTTGCTCCATTGAAACAATTGTTCGCGTTTGTTGTGGATTTATTGTTGATATCATTTGAAAATACGAAAATAAAAGAAAATTCAATTTTTTCACCGTAATGCCATTTGTACAGAGAGGAAAAATTGCACCGACGAATGAAAAAAATATTTAAATTTTCCGATTAAAATGGCCGCGTCGTACCTTTCGCTTCAGATTCAAATTTGCCACTGAACAAATGGACGATTTCACCAAAAACGCACAGACCAAACGAACAGATTTTGCTTCACAAATTGCAGCAATCGGTTACCATTGAATTTGACAATATTTTTTACAGTAAACTTTGATTAAATTTCAAGAAAATTGTATTTTGCAAAATGTTTGCTAAGATCTTCAAAATCGAGCGCACTTTTAACTTTATCGGGCGGCCTATGACAGCTGCTGTCAATGTCATAATTTTGAATTTTTTTGGAGAAAAGGCGTCTTCGTTTTATTACGCGCGTTAAAAAAAAGATGGCCAATGGCCATCTGTGACATCACGAACGTTTGCCGAAGCGGGCGATAACCGCTGAACAAATTCTCAGCTAACTGTGTAGAGTTGTTCATTTTTTAAAGTGGTACAAGTCCAATATATTGGAAGTTTCGAGATATGCGTTTTTTTTTTGCAATCCCATATAAAAACCCTTGAATTGCAACTAACTTCATTCCGTTGGCGGTCAAATTTTTAGGCTATAAATGATATATTTTATTGTATTACTTATAATCATCTGATTCAAATCAAAATTCTAAATTATCATTGCAAGTAAAATGTTGTAAGTTAGTTATCCATTGAGTTATTGATAAAATAAGCCTTCTGAGATGCTTGCTGATGTAGACCATATTTGAATTGATGAATAATTAATTAAAAATGTCGAAATTAAAAAAAATTGCTTTGTAGCTGTATTGAATAAAGATTATATTTTATTTTTTTACTTACATAACTAGAAGCCGATACTTATTTACAAATAAAAAATGGAACCTAAAAATTACGATTTTCTGAATTTTTCGATCGTACTTACTTAAGTCGAAAATTTTACACAAAATTATCATTTATTTAAAAAAAAATTATTTGGACACCAATTATTTATTTTGAATAAATTTAATTTATTAAAAAATTTAATTATTTTTAAATAGTTTATTAAATTAAATATAAAATTATTTCATAATTTTTTTTTAACAAATCGCAAACCGCATTCAAATATGTAAAACATATTTTATTATAGCCTGTGGGGAAGAAATTTATTGTAATGCGAAACACAATGCACGCTGTTGTACGTATTAGACAAAGGTATTAGAGTAAAACGCTAAATGTCAAAATAAAGTTGAAATACATGAAATCATTATGAAACCGAACGGAATGCCGCCGTACTGCGGCGTAGTACACTGAAAGTTGATCAACTTTTAACTTTTGCGCTGGTGTACGGCGTCAAGTGTCAAAAGACAAAGAAAAGGGTTGTTTTTTTGTTGACAATTAATTTGTAAAATCAAATTTATATAATATGTAATACTTAAGCAATTTTAAAACATATTTCCACCAATTGTTACAAAAATTTGTAACCTTCAAGAGCATTTTTAGACACTTCGCGCCGACAAATGAATTTGCATTGTGTTCGCTAAAATTTTGACGGTGCAGTACGCCGTAGTAAATTTTA
>JANSTW010031228.1:0-15244 GCA_027564275.1 Diadocidia ferruginosa | reverse complement strand
AACAAAGTTTCTCTAGCGTGTGGTATCAAAACGGCAGTTTATGCTAATTGTAGCCTAGCTCTATGTTTGAGCCTGGCCGACCACTTTAACCAACCAACCAACCAACCATAGGTAGTCCGATCGTCACTTAGTGCAATACACACGTCTTATGTTTATATATTACGTGTGTTCACAAATAAATAAATAAATTTAATAATTATTTCTATAATTAGATGCTGTTTTTCAATAGCATTAAGTATACTGTAGCTTAATATAATTAATATTTCCATAAATTAATTGAAATGTTATTATTTTTCCAGTTGCACAAATTATTTAATAATATTGTTTATTAGTTTTTCGAAGAACAAAATTTACCAAACATATGTTATTCTTATTCTATAATATAATATTTCCCTTTACATATACATATGTTTATATAATGTGCAACTGCAGCATCAACTATATATTATATGTAGATTTAATGTAAATTTATCATAGATAAAGTAAACAGACCTATAGGTATACCTTGTTATTTTGTTACATCTATGTTTAAATTTTAAACCAAATCTACTATAGGTAGTTATAGTTGCGAACCCAGAATCTATACGGAGAACATAACTACAAACAAACATATTATATAAACCCATCACAACTTACATACCTATAGGTTTATGGGGCGAGTTCAACATGAAAATAATTACATAACATAAATTGTGGCTAAGTTAATTATTTTCACGTTTGCTTTAAACTATAATATGGAAAATTGTTTTGTTAAAATTCATTAAGTCATATCTCTAGTAGTGTATAGTTTTTGGTTGCTTTCTGGCTAAATGTTACTATAGGTGTATGTAGATTATGCAAATTTTTACATGGGCTTTGGTAATTTTTGATGTTTTATAAAAAAGGGTGTTAAAATATATACCTAAGCCGAATATAATATACGTCATAATATTAAAATGATGTACCGCATATATGTAAATTAAGTGACTCAACCACCCAAATGTTACCTTATGGAGAAATATAGAAGTGAATTTTAGCTGCATATTATATAGTTGTGGCCGTGGGTAGTTCGCATTTAAAAATTATAAAACACAAGTGATAATATTTTCTTTTTGAGAAAAATTTTAATTTATTTATATTAAATTATTAATTTTAATTGGTAATTTAAATTAATTAAAGCGGTTTTTTCGCAATTATTTGGTGATAAAAAGTTTTGATATATTTCACTTTGAAAATTGTTATTCGTCGGCTCTAACGACAAGTATTATAAGTTATAACTATGTTTTTTTGTTCATATTTCAGGAGACCTCTTAAAAGTTTTAAATTTTTTGAGTTTACTGCTAAAGTTATATAAAAACAAAATGCTGTAGCTTTGCCATTTTTCGCTGCAGAGTGTTACGAGATTTTTACAGAACAGGTGTAGAATGTATATACCTTAAGTTGTATATACTAATGATCGTTGGGATCAATTTTTTTTATTTTTTATGAAAAGTTGAATGCTGATACAATCTTGCAACTACTCACAAACGACAAGTTCTATATAACGGCAATATTACAAAAATTAAAACAATAATTTTTAATCCATAGGATGCATACGTAGGGTCTAACTAAGCCATATTTCATTTCATTTTATTTAGTTAATTAAACGTTGAACATTATAATAATATATAATCAATATGCTCAGGCTAAGATGGAATTATTAAAGACGGAATTATTAAAAATATGTAGCAAAGTATTATACAAATTTCCGAAAATTCTAAATTATTAAAATTATTGATTATTGAAGAATAAAAAAAAAATAAAAAAGAACAAATACATAGATCTCGCTTCTCTCAATCAACTTCAATTCAGCAAATTAAAAACTCTGTATATAAATTGCATTCCTTTTAAAGGCGACCCTTTCAGAACCAGACGAGTTCCAGAACAAAAACGACCAAATTAGACTCCAAGACCCAGTCCTAAAACATTCCCTATTTATCAACAACCATATTGCACCACCATTCAACAGCTCAACCCTCACACAAATGACGAAAACAAATATCTCTAAACTGACCGAACGACTGCAAACGTTTGATATCAAGTGGCAAAGAGGTTGTAAACAAATCTGACGGAAGAATAAATGGGCAGATTCAAGGTTTTTTTAAACATCCATCGAACGGTGACCGGACATAACACTCAAAGACATAACGCCCAAATGCTTTACCAAATTTAAACCGCTAAAAAAAGATAAAATTTTGTTTCAAGTCGACGTTTTGTTGAAGATTAAAACAGTTTTTTTTTATTTTTGGGCGGCAGCCACCTGATAAAAATATAATTGTTCAAAAACCGTATTTTTAGTTTTTTTCTAGCCCAGACCATTATATTGTCAACACTTGCTTTTTTAAATTAGTAAAAAAAAATCAATAAAATTGATTTCCTATACAATATACAAACTTTAAACCTCTCCTCTTCCGCCGCAAACTCCGTGAACAAACGTTGTTCAGGGAAGACCCTCTACAATCCTACAAAGCTTGTGGAGGATCCAAGAGCCGGAGAAATTCTACATATTTGCCAAAGTTGGATATCATCTGTTAACATATGACACTTACAGTGCTCAACCAAACCAGGAAGATTATTTGCATAAATCGAAATTAGAATATTGGCTCAAGACTGAGCCCTGAGTAACCTTAATAGTAATGTAAGTGCCTTCCTTTGTAATTTCAAAGATATGATGCAATCAATTTAGCGGCGGAACTCGAAAACCCAAATAGTTTACGAAGCTTAAGGCAAAGCCTATCGTGACTAACACTGTCGAAAGCTTTGGAAAAGTCAAGAAATACCAGTACACTTTAATAGTTTTTTTTCCGAAACCTTCATAAATGTCATCTGAGATTTTTAAAAACTATGTGATTGTACTGTGTATTGAACGAATTCCAGATTGATAAAGCGCCAATAGTTTGTTATTCGCTATTGCTGAGAAAACATTGTCACAGCTTAAATGTACCCTATTTGTCAGCTACTTTTAAGCAGTATTTGGGAGAACGTTGTCACAACTTTCACAATTTAAAAAAAAATTATTGAACCCAGTTGAAAAGTAAAATAAAAATAATTGAATTAACGAATGCATTTTAAAAAAAATATTTGTTAATTATTAACCCGTTGAATTGATTTATAACGAGTAATTCTTGTCCTCCTTGATTTTTCCAAGGCCTTTGACAGAATTCGGTATGATCTGCTATGCATGAAATCCTCATTTTTTTTTTATTTTTCGGGAGTATCCTATAACTGAATTTAGTCCTATTTGAATAATAGGGTTCAGTCAGTTTATTCGGATAAAACTTTTTCATCTACTGTGCCAGTTCAGCTTAGCGTACCGCAAGGAACTGAATTGGGACCACTGCTGTTTTCAATGATCAACATTGATATCGGTAACCTACTTTTGCATGTCGATTTTCATTTTTATGCGAATGATCTTCAAATCTATACTGCAGGTAAAGTTGATAACACTACTACACAAAAATTTTGTGATCCATATGCCACTATTTTTTTCTAATGTAGACGTGCCAGCGAATCACAAAAATTGAAAAAAACAATTTTCTATGTGGATAAAATTTCGAGATATGGTCCAAATTAGTTTTTGTCGGAGTTAGCTTTACATATTAGACCAATTCTCAGAATAGAAATGGCCGATGTTGATTAATTGGAATTTAAACTATAGGTTAATAAATTTTCTGCACATTTTGTAAAATAAGTTTGATAATCCGGTCAGCTGTTTCGGCACTATCGATAGAAATAGGTCGAAAAAACTTGATTTTTTCTTAAAAATTTACCCAAAACAATAAGTAAATTGTCCAGAAAAAATTGAAAACGGCAAAAAATTTCTAGTTTATCAATTTGTGCGTATAGACAAGACTTTTAAGAAGAAAATAAAATTATGTTGAAAACAACCAAGGTTAAACCACGAAGTAATTACCGATTTTGTAAATGTCTCAAAATTCAGCTTTTTACTTGTCTTTATATATTTCGAACTGCAAGTGCACTATAATGAATAGCTATGGTCTACCAATAAAAAAATGTATGATTACTTTAAGAAAAAACGCGCTCTTTCAGAAGGGGAGGGGGTTAAATTTAGACCAAAGATAATAAAATAATGCTTTTTATTGAAGGGGAAATTGAAAGGTATTTAAAGTTTCTACTTGGAAAAATTAAATTTAAGAAACTAGAAACGATTTGACCTTGTTGGGCGTAGGGGTTGGTAAAAACCCATATTTTTATATCAAATATTATTTTTTTAGGAAGGGGAAGTGGAATAAAAATGGCATTGTGATTTTCTGGCACGTCTACATTAGAAAAAAATAGTGGCATATGGATCACAAAAAAGTTCGTTTTTGTGGAGAAGTGTAACTTGTATGATTGTGTTGGTCGTGTTAATGTTGATCTGAAACTGTTAAGCGGTGAACAGTGGATAACGGCCTTATTTTCAATAAGAACAAATATCAAAGTATTAATATTTCATCTTCTACTAATGTTGAAACACATAGTTGTCTTAAATTGGTAATGACTAATGATGTAATTCCATATATGAAAGTTGTCAAGAATCTTGGAATTTGAATTACTGTACAAAATTTCAAATTTATGTTTGAATTTAATTTTAAGAGTTAACCTTTGTATACAATTATTGAAATATAAAAAAAATTGATCGATTGTTACTGTATTTTAATACATATCATAATGTTTGTCGTTATTTCTTATTTAAGTGTTTGTGTCCAACTTATGCACTATCACATCACATGTATTAGCTTATACAAAGAAATAGTAAATTTTCAATTCCAGTAACAATAACGTAATACTGCGTATACTTCTCTATATTACATATATTACATATATATAGAACAAACAAAAACAATTGCAAAAGCATAAATATTTGAGGTTTATTTATAACAAAAAATTATATCCAAAAAAAGTGTGTATCGCCTTACCAGTTACCTACATATAAAATTTAATAATAATATATTCATATAAATCGTATATATATGTTCAATACACGCGACTTACAAATTTTCTTGTAAAAATTTTCATTTTTTACACTGATGATGCAGAATAGTAATATACACAAATACCTACAAATTTATATTTATAAGCACACAAGTAAAACAACAAAAAAGAAAATAACTAACACAAATATACATCACAGAAAATAATATATAAATTGTAAAAAAGCCAAAGGAAAAAAGGATCTAACTATATATGTATAACATAGAAAGAGGAGAATTTTTCATCAGATACACTTCACGTGGCAAAGAAAAGAACGGAAATAGCAAAAATATCGATCGAAATGAAAATACAGGAAAATATGTTTTACATAAGTTTTAGAGAAATATAATTTATACGCTATATAGATAGATAGAGAGATATGTGGAAAATTCATATAAATATTCAGAGCTATATACAACTTGAGGCTTGAGCTTGTATTATATATAGATTTTGTGTACATATTTTATGTATATATATGCATATAATAAAGGATCGTATGGGGAATTTATTTGTATAGCTGCTGCTGCTCCACATATCTATAATGTATATGGTAGAGTAAAACATGTAGCGCAGAGTTGAAAAAAAACGAACTTAGTGAAGCAATTAATATCAATCAATGGAAGACGATGTTATGGTTATGGATGTTTTATGGGCTTTTTTCTCTATCCTCTTTTTATCATTTTTAAATAGTTTAGATCAAAAAGATATTTATATAATGCGACGTTTTATATATTACACACATTTTATATATTTTTCATTTGTATTTAGCTCAATACAAACGAGCATACTTATATATACGTACAACGATTTTCCTTTCGTTTTGATTTTTCTATGCTGTCGATTTTTCCTTTTCGCATGAGATTCTATTTTCATATATATTTTTATAATATCTTTAATTAAATGCTTTTAAAAGCGTTCTATATAATTTTCAAGAAAATACAGAAAATTGGAAAAACACATTTATAAAAAATTAAATAAATTAAGAAAATCACATACGTGAAAAAAAAATATTGAGGGGAAATAATGATTAGTATAAAACAAAAATTTCCAAATAGAAAGAAAATTCTATTTTTAGTTTATGTATATTATTTTTTGCTTGATTATTATTATTAACCCTTATAATATATATAGATTAGTATATTATTAACCCTTATATAGTATATTATTTCGAGTGAAATTAGTAATTTATACATAGCCGTTTAATAGATAAGTAAATTTAGGTAGATTTTATTTAATATAAAAAAAACAGCAAGGCTAATATATATTATATAAGAGGGGTGTGTCTCTATTCTTTATAGGGTAGGGTACATTAAAGTTAATATTAACTTAGTTTTTTTCTTCTTCGAAATAAACAATGTGTACTATATAATGTCTTAACTTTTATAAAAGTCGATTCTGTTTCTTTGTTCTTGAGGGGGGTGTTTCGTAATCTTTTGATTTTTTCTTCTTCCTTTTATATATATAATAATGCTTATAATGCTTATATAACTTTTGTATTAAGGTTATTTACTGTAATAGCACTTGGGTAATAATGCTAATCATGATAGTAAACCGCATATATATATTTGATATTCAAATAAAAGTTTATTTACTTTTTTTTAGAGCTTTCATTAGTTTGAGTAAAGAAGATACGGTAAAATTAAAAAAAAAGAGTTTACAAATTTTTTATAGTAATAAAATCTGTAAATTTTTGACGAATTGCGTTAAAAGTTAAAACTTTTCGATTTTAGTAGTTTGCGCATAAAAAACGAATCATATTATAACTTTTTTTTATAATTTTATTTTATTTCAATCGTCCAAAAGACATATTAACGGCTCCAAAGCATTATGGTCTATCTACACTTTTGTCAGGTCCCGAAAATTTTTCAGGAAGCGTAAAATCAAATTTATTTACATCCACTGTAGATAGACTTTTATGCACGACAAAAAAATTATTTTCCTAAAGTTGCAAACTTTTTTTGGCTTAAGAGCGGCAAACACAATATGCAGGAAAATAGAATAACTATTTTGTTGTAGTTAGAGGATCACAAGTTTTATGTTAAAACGTGAACTCAAACATTATTGTCTATTGTGCTCTTCCTCTTTGTGTTATTTAACCTGTTAGACAGCGAGTCTTCTCAATAAAAGCAAGCACTTTATTAACTTTTATATCTGACAGCCCTTCCAACTGTGAAAGAAGGGGCTATCAAAAATATTCTGCCTTTCATGTGTGTCGACGTCTCTTCGTCCTCTAAGCAAAATTTACAAACATCAACACCGGTCAGTCCCATTTTGTGTATATATGCGCATTTAGGTCGCAATGACCGGTGATAAGGATGGATTTGGGTGTTTTCTCAGATATCGTACTAAGGAAGATCTTAGTTTGACGGCAGCCTGTGGGGCCACTCCATCGCGCTTGATGTTTTTTTTGGACTGGTAGATTCTACCATTCCTTTTAGCGTCATGTTAGACACTTCATCTTAACAAATTACAAAATTGGTTCCAAATCTGCCGAATAAAAGTAAATTAATTGAAATCAACTCATATAACGTTTACGAACAGAATACAAAATTGCGCTCCTGTAAAGTTAAATAACTGTGTACTACCCCATCAAGAAGATGTAAAATATCTAGGAATGCATCTTGACAGAAGGCTAAATTGGGAAAAAACATATCTGGACTAAACGGAAACAGTTGGGAATAAAGTTCACAAATATGTACTGGTTCATTGAGAAAAAATCACAAATTACATTGGAAAGTAAACTACTCTTATACAAATCTATCCTGAAACATATATGGACTTATGGAATTCAACTTTGGGGATCAACCAACGTGTCAAACATTGAAATATTGCAAAGATTTCTATCAAAAGTTCTCCGAAACATAGTTAATGCGCCATATTTCGTTCCAAATCGAGTTATTCACCAATCACCATGATATGCAAATAAAAACTGTTAAAGAAGAAATAATGGAAATTAGTGAAAAATACCAAAATAGGCTACTTACTCATCCTAATATCTTAGCACTTGATATCCTCATTCAGGCTAAAAAGAACTGGCCCACTTGACTTGGAAAATCGATTCACAGTAAAAACGTCAACTAGCAACTTAATCTAATTTATATTCAATATAATAGTGGTTTTAATTTTAATTACTTATCTAGATAAGAAGATTTACCATTGGGAAAATCATCACTGTGTATTTTTATTTTTAATCAAAATATTTATTGAATGTTTTTATTGGACAGATTGTAAATTTCATGGAGATAATAAAAAAAATTAATGTAAGACATTCCAAGAACTGGTTCGGAGGCACAAAATGGCATGAAAGCTTCTTGCCTTGCCAATTCGTCCGCTTTTTAATTTCCTACTACACTGGCATGTCCTAGAACCCAGATAATGTGGATTGTATTATATGTACGAAGAACATTTAGCAGCCTTTTATACTTCTCGACAATTTTTGAGAAGGTGATTCCCACAATGGTCACCTGGCTGTCAGAGTAGAAGTTATAATTCCGCTCCGACAGTCCCGACCAAATAATCAGCTCAGCCAATGCGAAAGTTTCGGCTCGGAAAACTGTACAAATTTTACCAAGATTATTAAAGATATTACGCTCTGTGCTAGGAGAAAAGACACCCGCTCTCGAGCCCTTCTTTGTCAATGGTCCATCAGTAAAAATATTTATGGCATGTAGCATATAGCGCTACTAAAGGATAGCGACTCTGCTCCCATTTTTCTCTTCTGGGTATGATGGCAGTGTTTTTTGGTCGAAAATAAAGTATGGAGTAGTCCTGTCAGCTGTCTTTGATAGTGTCCATAATATAAGGTATTTTCATGCCCTGGCTTCAAAATTAGCTTCAAGTCCAGGGAAGCAAGGGGAGCAGCTCGTCTTAATCGTTTGATGGTGTAATTCGCATGTCCCCAGTAATAACTATGGAGGCCAGCCTTTAAATTTTGGCCAGTCTCCTGCATGAGGTTATCACGTTTGTTCGCGGTCACCAGATGATTTACGCGTATGATATTATATATGTATATATTATATATAATCGAAGTATACATTCAGTGGACTATCCTTGTATTCCCAAAGTTTATCTGCATAGTCAGAAGACCTTTATTACTTTATCTACTTTAAATTCTACATCCTTATTCAAAGTTAGTTTAGCGTCTAAAATAACTACGAGATACTTAACGTAAAAGGATAGCATTAGATGTTATTTGTAGATTTTTGGAGTTGCTAATTCAATCCACTTCCTCTTTCTCGTAAAGAGAGTCATGGTGGTTTTTGCTCCATACTTCAACAATGTCAAGGGCCGTCTGCATTTTTCTGTAAACAGCTCTTGTACCCGAGCCCGGTATCAAAATTGATATGTCATCTGCATAACCTTGAGTAAAATTACCCTAGTAAACAGCCTTTCCAACAGTGAGTCAACTATAGCAGCGAAAGAACACCTCCACAGAGAGAAAAAATTGATGATATTTTAAAAACCTCATGTTGTTAATAAAAAGAAATTGTATTTTAATGGCAGCAGCATCAAAACCAACAGCAGAACATCATCGCGGCCATGTTGATGTCTCTTGAAAATTTCAAAAGTGTAGGGGGTGGCAAAAATAATTAATTTTGATAAAATGTCCAACCCTTATTTTATTAAAAATTCCGTTGAAAAAGTTCGGATGTCTATAATACATTTGGATTTAAATAAAATTTATTTTTTAAATGAGCTCTTAGTTATATGCAAGGTTTGACTTCGTAATTTTAACAACGAGTGCTGTTGACATTAAAAGCTGCAATTTCAACAGCGTAGTTGGCTGAAAAATAGAGCCTCTAGTAATTGATTTATCTGCGTTTTTGTTTGGTTCAATCACTATATTTCTCTCTGTGTCCTGAGGAAATCCTTGTGTAAACCGTTACTTTCGCTTCGGTTTAACAGTTGTTGTGTATAATCAATGAGCGGCTTTGTAACATGTTTTGAATTCACCTTACCACGGTTTCATCGGAAGCGAAGTTCTTTTGAAACACAGCCCCTTCGATTCTAAATAAGAATAACTAAACTCGAATATGGAAAAACAATGATTTCACATAAAAGTGTAGATAGACCATAAGCATCTCTCATATGCGGATCATGCCGAGCCGATGAAGAGAAACGTATCAAAAATATGTATCGCTATATTGCAAACCAATTTAACCCATTAATGCCGGCGGGGTAGAAAAAAACATCTAAATAAAAGCAAGGAGTATAGAGTAGAGGAGGTGTGCGCAAAGAATACATAAAAAGATTTTGTGACGCCATTGGCATAGTAAATACAAGGTTTACATTTGTCTGCATTGTCTACATTGTAATTGATAAAAGTCTACATGTATATTGTCTACTCGTCAACAATGATGTAGTCTACAGCACGTAGTAGGGTAATTTAAATTTTTTACGGTACAGGGTACGGTCCGGGTTTTACAAAATAAAGGCGGTATACGTATACTTAAGGAACGGTTTGGAACATTTCAGTGTTTGATGGTTTTCAGCCCTGGTTTTGTCAGTCTCTACGTTTTTAAAATGTATATTTAGCCAAAAAAAAAATTATAAAATCCAGAAAAAAGTATAGAAAAAAAAGATGAAAGCTACGTCTTGCATTCAAACGTATACGTTGGACGTATGCGTATAGGTTCTCTTTTATCAATGAAATTCATTCATAAAAGAAAACCTAAACGTATACGTTTGCATGCAAGCCATACTTTAAAATAAATAAAAAATACAAACAATTTAATTTTATTTTTTTTTCTTCAAAAGATTGGAAAATAATAGAAGGAAATCATATACGAGTATAGATAACAATTTAAATTGAATCTGTAATTATTTGCAAAATGGTTAAAAACTAAGCAACGTTACATTATTACCGGTACACTCTAAAAGTACACACAGAAAAATTGAGGATGGACTCATTTTGATATTTGGTTTTACTTATTATTATTAAACTTAAGATACCTAAACTAATTATTTAAGTTTTTTAGATACTTAAATTAACTTAAATGAAATTTATCAAGTAAAATTAATACCTAAATTTAAATTCATACAAGTTGGACTCATTTTGACAAACTCAGATACTTAAAAAATGGTCGAATTTTTTAGTGTGTATATAAGTATTACATAAAATATGAAATTTTTATCTATAAATTATAAAATAAAAGCTATATAAGTGACTATTTATATACAATATAATTAAACTTAAAATGTAATTTTAAGCTTTTTACAAAATTTATATGAGGTATGGTGTTATATACGTGCGAGGCTATATTATTATTATTTAATAGTAAAGTCGTTACAAACTTACAACTTACAACCCTTGCCCGAATATCTCTCAAATTAAAAGTAATAAATCAGTTTTTATTACACACACATTTCGCTCCCGTTTTTTTCTTCTTCTGCAGGTTCCCATAAAATAATCCTGCCTTTTATAATAGCAAACTTCTTTTGCCAAAATGTTATATTATATTTTACTGTAAGTATGTGACTCTATATATAGGAGTGTGCAAATATAAAATAATAAAAGAACAAGAAACTATATATAATATATATTATATACGCTAGCTAGAGGTATATAATAACATTAAGCTTCTTTTTTTGGAAAAATTTATTAGATTTTTCTTTTCCTCCGCCAATTTAAAATCCTCTTAATGTCTTTAATAATGCGTTTTGAAGAATTTCATTGATTTTATTTTTGCCTGGCTATAGAAGCTTGGTGTAAAATTTTATATTGTATATTTTATTGATGAAACTGCGGAAAATTATCTTGTACATATAAGACGCGTATAGATAAGAGACGTTATATTCTTGCTCATTGTTATTCTTCAAAGTAATAATATCGTAACCGTATATAACTACCTAATGCAAAAGAAGAAATTTTCTAAAACAATCTTCAATGACCTTGGGAAATCGTCGCACCTCTAAATAAAATATCTTATAATGTTGATGCGATGGTAAAGTATATATAAGTAGATCGAGTAATAAAACATGGCATGGCAGTTTTTACCCTAGAAACGAAAATACGAGAATTGTCTAAATAATAATACTATAGAGGTGTACAAAATATAACCAGATAATTTCTAAATATATGCGAGGACAAAGCAAGAAAAAATAAAATAAAAGTACAGTTCCTTGTTAGTTTTGTGCCAAAACATATAAAATTTTCTTTTATTTTCGTTGTTGTTGTTGTTCCAGCCTTGTTTTATTTATTTATTTATTTTTTACTGTTCACGTACACGCAATGAATATATGCGATGAACGCATGAATATATTCATTGTTTTTGTTTTGGGCGAACCAAAAATTCGAATTGTTAACATGTTTGCCCGCATTGCTTGACCCACTATTATGGCGCATGTCACAGCATTTTGCCGAGAAAATTACTCTCCGCTGGAGCCAGCTTTACTATATGAAAAAGTAGTTTTCATTTCGATGTGAAAATTTTCTCTTTTATGGTAAATATTGTAAAAGCTTTTTTGCAAATAGGAATGTAAAGTTTTATGGAAAAAAGCTTTGTCAGGTTTTCTTTATTTGGAAAACTCATCTTTTCGCTAAAAGCTCATTGTCATAGAAAATGATATATGAAAACTGATAATAATGAATTTTCACAATAACAAAGTAAATACCATTGTATTATGATTCATGACCTATACACTCTCGAAAGTCCTCTTAAATTCCAGATATTATAGAAAACTTAAAAGTTTTCTGTAATTTAAAAGTACTTATAAAGCAAAAACCATGTATAATAATACATGTCGACACAAGAAAATTATAGCTAAAAAAGCTTCCAATGACAAACATATCGCTATAGTCTATGCCGGTTGCTATGTATAATTAAATGTAAAATTAAATGATCGTGGAGACGTAATAAAACGTAGCGGCAAAATAGCCGTGTCGACATATCTATATTTGAATTATCTTTGGTTTAAAGTTTTCTGTAATTTCCCCTCCCCCCCATATAATATCGACAGTCCCGTCAAACACTCACAGCACGTTAGTAATTGCACTTTACCCTCAGCCAGGTAAATTGTAGTATAATTAAAGGTGAATTAAATATTATAAGTCAATATGAATAATGCGCAGATAAAATGTACGTAAATTGCATGTAAAGTCTAGCTTATTGTACGCAAAAATTTAGTGCGTTTTTTCTGCTAATTACTCAATTTTAAATAATTTTTTTTACAGGTTTTGTGAGCAATTTACGTGATTTTTTTAAATGAATGAAAATGTTTGAAAGATAAGAGAATTGTTAAATTGTAAGAAAATAAATTAACATTTTAATCAAAACTAGCAAAATATACGATTAAATCAACCAACGTGATTAAAATGGTGATTAAAAATCTAGTTAATCGGCACAGCCCCTGGGGGATGTTTTGGCAAACTAGACTTTTACTCTCGGAAAAGTGGTATTTAAAGTTTAAATGCAAAAGTTTTAAAATGCATAATATTTTGATGCCACATCTACAGTATGAAATGAGGAGCCCATCCAATTTCTTCATGGGAGGGGCTTAACGTTTATATGAAATATATTGAAATATAAATATTTATAAGGACTGTGTGATGTCAAATTGAAGGTTTCGTCTACAATTTTAGTTTTAAGGGTTTTAGTCGATCGTTCTTCCTTCAGCACCTACAACTGGCAAATATATTTGCCCTTACAAGACATCCTTTCATCCTGGAGGCTGAAGGAAGAACAACTAAAATCTTTGGTTGAAATGCACTTTACCGGCGCATTCAGCATTAGCACCCTTCCCTCCTTATAATGTAGAGAACTTTCCCCCGAATCACCCAATGTATTTTGTTAGTGAAGGAAACCACCCTCTCGGGCAGGGGAGAGGTTCAAAGTTTCAGATAAAAATCGTAAAAATTAAGATTTTGATGTCTTTAGAAAATATAAAAGCAAGTCTTTATGTTTAGTTTTATGCAATTACATATAATAATCATTAAAGAAATTTCGACCCTTTATTTTAATATATGATTGTTCAAAAATTAACATATTAACTGCAAGAAATTATCTAAATTGATAACTTTGATAATTTTTGAACAATCATAAAATAAAAGCAAGTTTTTTAGAATGGATAAAGGGGATAAATACGCGTATTTTGATATATCACACAACCCCTTCCTTTCTCTATTTTTGAAAGAATTTTTTTTTTATTTTTTAGATAATGTTTGTTTGTAGATTTAGGGGGTGGGTTGCAGCTGATTTTTTACTTATTCTGTTTAAAGAAGATAGCCTAAGTATTGCCATAAATTTTTTTGGAGCATGCCAGTATAGAGGTGGCGATTTTAAGGGCTTTAAAATAGCGCAATTTTTGTATATATATGTACAAATATATTGGAACACGTGGGTTGTACACTATTTAGCATCACCCAGATCGCACCACAAGAAGGCAGTGTACTTTGCAACCCATAGAAAAGGATAATTGAATAAGAAACACTTGAAAAATATATTTGATTGTTTTCTAACATACTGGGTATTACTTTTATTGATTTAGGGGGTTAAAAAAATGTATGGCAATACTCAGGCTATCTTTCTTAGGAATAGAATAAGTCAAGAAAGCAGCTGTAAACCTCTACCTTAATCTACAAACAAACATAACATAAAAAATCAAAAATTCAAATTTTTACAAAAAAAAGGGAGAGGAGGTGTGATAAACTAAAATACGCGTATTTATTCTCTCTATCCATATTTAAAATATGGTGCTTTTATATTTTCTAATGACAACACATACTCAATTTTTAATTGTTTTATCTAAAACTTTGAACCTCTTTCCTTGCTCTATTAGCAAAATATATATAGGGTGACCGGGGGAAGATCCCCTAAGGGGGGATGGAAGCTCGTGTTGAATGCGCCGGTAAAGTGCATTTTTGCCAAATCTTTAAAACTAAAATTGTAGACCCTGTAACAGGGACGTCATTTCAAGAAATTGTTGGGGGGGCAAGAATTTTTTTTTAAATGTACAATATATAACTCAATTTTAGGTCGTTAGCGTATTATGGTCTTTGGCCCTAGACAAATCAAAAATTGGGGACCCCCTGACATGATTTGATTTTTGTATCGAGTAAAAATGGTAAAACATGAGATAAAATCGCCTGTTAAGTATTAATAATATTCATTCGCTAACATATTACCAAAGGCAAGATTTTTTCTAATTTTTTTTTCGAAAAATATATTTTTTTTATTAAATTCTGTATTGTCCTTTTCTTCTCAATTGAATAAGTAAAAGTGCCGCGCAGCGAAATTTTTTTGGTATAAATATC
>JANSTW010031117.1:0-15247 GCA_027564275.1 Diadocidia ferruginosa | reverse complement strand
AATTGGCGCGTGCTGCACAATTAAACGATGAATTTGAAAAACGTAATGTTAAACTGATTGCATTGAGTTGTGACTCTGCTAAATCTCATAAAAATTGGATTGCTGATATTTTGAGTTATGGAACACAGTTTTTCGGAGCTGAATGCCGAGGTTTGTTTCTTGCATAAAGTTATTAATTTCTTTCTTTAGAAATTGTTTATACTTTTTTTAATTGAATAAAATGAGATGTATATACAAGTAATATTTTGCATTGTTATTTAGTTATAGTTTAATTTATTAACCATGCTTTTAGAAGGAGACTTTCCTTTTCCAATTATTGCAGACGAGAGTCGTGAACTGGCAAATCGCTTGGGTATGATTGATCCTGATGAAGTTGATGCTCATGGTCAAGCACTAACTGCAAGAGCTGTAGAGTTCCTTACTTTTTTACTAATCTTTTGTTTTTATTGTTTTTTTTTACATTTAGGTGTTTGTTATTGATCCTACAAAACGTTTGAAATTGTCTATTTTATATCCAGCAACAACAGGTCGAAATTTTGAGTTGGTTTTTTTGGTTCAACTATAAAAAATTAAAAAACTGCTTATTGGCTTTTAATGGCATTAAACTACCTTTAATTATGTAAAAACTTTAGTGAAATTCTTCGTGTGGTTGATTCGTTACAAGTGACAGCGCAAAAAAAAGTTGCAACTCCAGTAGATTGGAAGGTATTCATTTCACAGTGTTTGGCTTTATTTGTTAATCAGGGATTTCACTAAAATTTCGGAAAAAAAAATTGTTTTTATTTAAAGTTAACTTTGTACCAAATTGTTTTGAAAAAGTATATACAGAAATTTTTAGCAAGGCGAAAGATGCGCAGTTATCCCGAACGTTGATTCTAGCGACATTAACGAATTATTTGGTGAGGAGAACGTTAATCAGATTTCACTGCCATCTGGTAAAGGATACTTGCGTTTAGTGGATTTAATTACCGAAAATGGTGCAAAAAATTCTACTTCAGCAATGGATACTATTGAAAACACATTAAAAAATAATGTAAATGGTGTTTCTAAAAGTAATAATGGTGTCGGCTCTGCTGGAGATGCGTCTATTGTTACCAAAAATATAGAAGTTAACGAAGAAATTTCAACTGTTTCGGGTGACAAGGTAATCGAAAAAGTTGTTACAATGACTTCGGTTATTGAAGAAACAATCACTGCAGAAGATTCTGACCGATATCTTTAAATTATGCTATGTTTATTCATATCAATGTTGAATTATTTAATTATGTAATTTGTTTTGAAATGAGTCAATTATTATCTTCAAAAAATCCTAATCATAATTCTAATTTTTTGTTGTTCAATTGTTTTTTAATATCGTTTTTAGCTTAATAAACATTTTTGTCAGGACTAAGATTCTTTTTATCTAATAAAA
Source organism: Diadocidia ferruginosa (assembly GCA_027564275.1). NCBI lineage: Eukaryota > Metazoa > Arthropoda > Insecta > Diptera > Diadocidiidae > Diadocidia > Diadocidia ferruginosa. Next base: position 13,836 of record JANSTW010031117.1, on the reverse strand, counting down.
CGGGTAAATAAATTTCGTTTTATTAGTATTTACAAAACGTTTGGAAGTCAAACGGAATATGTTGATTTTTTTTGTAATTGTTTGCAAAATGTAACGAGAATAACTGTTCATATTATCTGCAGTCGGGATGAAAAGAGATTTATAGGTAAAAAATATTCTGTTTTATAGACCATTTCCTGCGGAAATGGCCTTTCAGGAACTTTTTTCGCTGTCATTTTCCCAATTTGTTTTGACATTTTTGTTGTAGTTCTGTCTGCAGTTTTATGATTGAAAATAACCAAAATAAATCTACAAAATTTTATGTATTGTTCAAAAACCAACTTTTAAAACGTCAAATCGTAAAAGCTTATAAAACGCTAGCCAAAAACGTAAGATTGCAATAAAAGTGGAGACGCTCACTCGCGTTGATAAGCAGAAAATTGAGTCTAAGGCGAGACAAAAAAGAAAAAAATAAAGATTTCTTTTTCACTTTTTATTTTTTTTTAGCAAATTTAAAACAATAACAGAATAATTAGGTAACAAAATGAATGAAACAGTTATTTGCAAGTAGTATGAAGATTTTGAAAACATTTTAAGCGAAAAGTCTTTTGACATTTACTACATCTGGTTTTGACGCGTTTAGCTTTTTTTTTTAGCGATATAAGAACCAAGTTCATCTGACAGGTGCTTGTAGCATTGTGTACAACGTCCTTTTCGTAATTCTCCTGGGACGTTTTCAAGGATGTGCCTTTTACGAGGTTGAGATACAGAAGGCATTAACGACAAAATATTTATCTACAATTTTTTTGATTTAACTCAAATTTTTTTTTGATAAATTATTAACTTTTTAGTAATAGATTTGTAAGTTTGTAATATCTTTTAAAATTTTTGGAAAAAAAAACTAAAAAATGTACTAGAAATTAATAATACTAAACAATAAAAAATACTTCAACTCACAAATTTAGTAATGATTTTACAATGTCCTTTCTAAACTGAACAATGTTATATTTTTTTCATTATGAAGTTGGTACAGGTTGAGAGCATTAACAACAGCTATTTGACAAACAACATGGGAAAAAATCTTATACGTTTTCCTGAGGTACGGGCTGTATACAGATAATTGATTCCATAAGTCAACGAATATTTTTCCGTGATTATAATCAACGACTACTTTTGGTTTGTCCTTATCAGTTTGGATATCGTCGTGAATTGTAGACAACATAAGAACATCTCTTTTGTCTTTCCACTTCAGTAACATTTCGCTACTATTCTGTTGAGCGACATGTTCTCCTTTTTTTAACTTTATTGATGTTACTTTTTTCGGAAATCCTTTTCTATTCTTTCTAGCAGTATCTACTAAATTAGTTTTTCACTGAAGTAAAGCTTCTGCCAATGGGACACTCGTATACTAGTTGTCTGTGTATAATACGCGTCCTTGGTCTTCTAACCCTTGCATAAATTTTAAAACTACATTTTGAGCAACTGTACCCTTTCTGGGTTGGTCTTCCTTACCTCAATAAACTGTTAAGTTGTATTTATAACCACAAGAAGAACATAACTTAAACAGTTTAATACCGTATTTATGACATTTATTTGGAATGTACTGACGAAATTAAATTCTTCCCATGAAAGGTATTAAACTTTTATCAATACGAACTTCTTGCTTTGGGCGGTACAACAGCTGACATCTTTCAACGAAGAAGTTGATAAATTGTTGGACTTTATGTAATTTTGATTTATCAATATCATCATCGTTACAAGCCTAAAGCGTTTTGAATCTAATTCTTGATATCACTGACGCACAAAAATGATGTCCACCAATCGCCGCATCATTTGACCAATAATCGTTCAATGAAGGCAAAACTAAATATCCCATCTGTAGAAATAGTGCGACTAGTTTTGGAATCTCAACTCGGTCTGTTGGGATAAAATTAGCTACTTTAGTGGAACCATATTTGTTCGTTTTTTCCACAATGAAATCAAACAATTCATCAGTCAAAAATCACTTGTAATAATCAACTGGTTCTTTACAGTTACAAACTAAGTCTGCATTCATTCCTGCTTTTTCATCTTCAAATTGCCATCTACAAGGTTTCTGAATTATGTCTGACCTAAGCGCATTTTTTTCATAATTAAATAAGCGCATCTTGGCGTTTTTTTAGTTTTTTGCGCAGTAGATTTAGTAAGTGGTTAAGACGATGGGTTTATTTTAGTGAAATTTATTATCTAATATATTTGCATATCTTTTTTGATTTTATATTTTTTGGAAAAAGTGTTTACTATGCATTTTTACATTTGTAAAATATTTGTTTAGCGAAAAAAATCTTATTTCGCTTTTTGGCCAGAATAAAGTAATAATTCTATTTAGAGTACTAATAATTAATCATTTGAATAATGAGCAAATAATTTGTGATTGGACTACAAGTAATTTATTTATTAGGAATTTTTCCCAATTTTAATTCGATATGACTCATTTTGGTGGTAGATGGTTTACTCTCATTTTGCATCTTGTCGCCGTCTTACCACATTGCTATTGGGCAGGAGTATTATTGCTTTCACGAATATTTTTATTTGTAAAATTTCCAACATGAAAATACTTTTACTTTGAAAGTTGTCTTCTTATTACACAAGTTTTTTATTTGCGAGATAAAAACTTACCGAATGGAATTTTTTTCCACTTGGAAAAGAAGGGTAACGCTAGCTAAATGACGAACGAAATTTTTTAATGAATCTTTAGTCGGAACGTTCTCTTGCAGAAAGTGAAAGGACGTAAAACGTTTCGATAATTTCGAAATAGTTGGTACAATGGTTTACACAACTCGTGACAATGGACGGAACGAGCGTCCTGTAGCGTATAAAGGAACAAATGACCGTATCTCTAAAAGTTATCGTTCTCCTCCACTTTCGGCTAGGTATTCATTTTTTATACAGTCTTTAAAAAATAATATATCGTTTTTTGACACCATCTACATGCTATTATTTATAAGCAAAAAACAATTGTTATTAAACATGCTTGTTAACATTTTTCAGGTATGAGTAATAGCACAATTTTCTTTCTAATCAAAAAAACATTTATATGAAGTTAGTTATTCATGTTCTTAAAGCTATTCCTTTAAAAAAGTTAGTATAGCTAATAATTAAAATAAAAAAGCGTTTAATCAATTAAAACAATTATTGTAAAACATTATATTTAATATTTCTTGTATTATCAAATTAATTTAAAAGTTTTAGAAAATTTAATTTTTTTTCTTGAACTGCGATTTTAGATTTTGACTAGAGTTTTACTTTGTATTTTAAACTTAAATTTCAGAGTCTCCACGTCTAATCCGCGTTATGAAGAGCATAGAAGTCGGCGAGATGAAGAACCAATTAGTTCTTTATCAAAGTTTTATCGTGAGCGATTTGGAAGTCATTCGCCTGAAGACTATCTTAATTTACGAATGTCTCAATTTGATAAACAGCTTACGAAAGATAGTATTCGTCAAATTTTAGAACGGGAATTTAAGGCTTTAGCGCCGTTTGAAGTTTATTTTTTATAAATTTTATTTTTTTAAGTGTTTTTTAGTTAATAAAAATAAATTTTTATTCACATTTTTAAAAGAGAATAACTTTGTAGCTTTTATTTGAGCTTAAATCTACAAAAAAGTAATTTAGATTAAAATAGTGCAGAATCCAGAAGGAGATGAACGACTTGCCTACGTTAATTTTGAACGCCCGGAATGTGCAAAAATTGTACGTCGCAACATGATTCCACGTTTACATAAAGTTTTGGGTCGTAGAATCGTATTAGATCCGGCTGGAGTAATACGTGATCAAGAAGGAAAATTTATTCCTGACAGGTAAGATTATGAAAGTTATAATTATTATAATAATTGTTTATTATATATTTCTTCTAGGTATAATCGAGCTGCAATGGCTGCTGCTGTTGATCGAACACGCTCACCACGTCCTCAACAACGCCGTCGGTCACCAACTTTACCTAATAATGGTACACAAAACTATGCGGTTGTTAACTCAAATAGCTTGAACGGAATTGCAACAGCGATGCCAGGCGGAAAACGTCGTGACGTACAGTTTACTAACTTAAATCAGGCAATTAAACTTTATTATTTGAGGTTAAAAAACATTAAAGGAATGATAAGTTTTAAAATAGTTTTTATTTTTTGTTTTTAAAATTATTAATTGAATTTTATTTGGTTGGTTAGTTGAACAAATATTTTTTTATTTATCTGCATTTTTAAGACTTATAAAAAGAAATATTTTTACTGATTTTGTTTATGTTTTAGGACGACACTCAGGCGTCTAGGACTTTATTTGTTGGTAATTTACCAGGCGATGTTCGTGAAACTGAGTTAAAGCGTGTTTTTGAAATTTATGGTAACATCGACAATATTGATATTAAAATTCTGCAAGATTCTAATGCAGCGTTTGCATTTATTCTTTATAAAGTAATTAATATATTAAAATTAATAATAGTTTTTTTTTAAACTATGTTTGAAATTGCTTTTATATATTATTATGTGATTTTTTGTAATAAAATACCTATTTTTAGACTATTGAAGAAGCAATTGAGGCCAAGAATTGTCAGCATAATAAACCTGTTCGTCCCGGTTCATCAAAATGCCAAATTGGTTACGGCAAATCGCAAGTTTCTCAACGTCTTTACGTTGGCGGTTTAGGTACATGGGCAACATATGATCTATTAATGAGTGAATTTGATCGATACGGTGCTATTGACACTATTGAGTTTGAAATTGGCGATACATTTGCTTACATTAGGTTTGTTTTTTATTAAATTAAATTATAAAATATAATTTTTTAAGAAGAGTTTTTTATTTTATTATTAAGGAGGATATTTGTTTATTGCTGGAATGTAAAGTCAATAATTTTAAGGAAAAGCTATGTCAACTATTATTCTTTATGCTACGCCTTGTTTGTAGGGACATGATTTCTTTACTTTTTGATTTTTATAGATATGAAAGCTTGGATTCTGCAATAGATGCTTGTGCAAGAATGAAACATTTTGATTTGGACGGCAATGGGAAACATATTACAGTTGATTTCGCAAAGTAATTTGTCATAATTGTTTTAATATTAAATTGTAAATATTAAATTTAGAGACGACAAAAAAGGTAAAAAACGTGCTCGTAGTGATTCGGACGATGATTATGATGCTAAACGGCGCGGTCCACGTACACCATCTCTTTCACCAGGACGAAGTCCGACAGAAGCTGGTTATATTCAGAGCATGGATGAGTTACGAGATCAAGTAGCTAGTACTTGGAAGGGTATTGTAACGTTGAAAAAAAATGAATATCCTTTGAGGTATTTTTAAATTTCTTTAATTATTTGAGTTATAACTATTCGATTAAATTTTCTAATATTAAATGAAGTATAACTATTTTATAATTTAAATTAGCAAATTTTAGCCTTTATCGTGTATTTGGTAAGGAACATTTGCTGCAAGATATGTTGCGTGATGATGCCGGAAACTCATTAAAATTAAGTATTAGTCAACGGTTGCCTCTTGACAATGGTTACTACCAAAGAATGATTGATTTAGGGAAGAATGAATTGGCATTAATGTTAGCCGTAGAGTCAAATGATAACAGACCAGTCGAAGAGTTAGTGAAATACTTGCAAGTTAGTATTTTTATTTTAATAATATACTTTTCTCAAGTGAATTAATTTATTTTTTTGGAAATTAAACATTGAATTATTTTATAAGAATGAAGGTAATGTAAAAGATGAACAAGAAAAACAAAACAAAATTTTGCTTTTTATATTAAATTTTAGGCGAAGGTTGCGGCTGGCGTTATTAACATTAAGGGAGGCAGTGTGCATATTTTACCATACTCTGTATTTGCTGAGCGTCTTCTTAAATTTTTTTCACCTCGAATTGCGCTATTTAAGCCAAATTCTAATTATTTGTTAATTGCATTAAAAAAAACATTGTGCATAACGTTTCGGTCTCGCAACAGCAACTCCAACCATCTTCCGAATTGAGAGTGTCTTCCTAAAACATAAACAGTATCAGTAAAAAATTTTTTTATAGAAGTATAGTTAAGTTTGTCTTCTATACTTTTATTTTATAGAAAACAAGTTTATGGTACCTTAAAATTCTAAACATTTTATTATTTTATTTTAATTTTTTAAATTATTATATATCATAAATGTTGCTATACTATAAAATGATATATGAAGTATATATTCTGTAGTCTTGGATTCTGTCTTTTGCTGTTATATTTACTTATCAGAAAATGTATAAAATAATTTATACAGATTAACAATTATTACGTGTGCTTATAGACAAAAAAGGTGAGAGTACTAGTTCTCTATAATCCTCAAATTTACCATACATATTTTTTTATTCCCAATTTTTGACGACATGTATATTTTAAGCTATAAAAAACCATTTTTAATTTTTTTTCAAAATTGTATTTTTCATATATTTTTTCTTTAAAAGTTTTTTTAATGCTCGACACCAAATGCGTTATTGTTTTATCAGATTCAAAGACACATTGTTGTCAATGGGTTCAGTTAATTTTTTTCTTTATTTGGAAAAAAGTAATCATCTCCTTTATGATCAGTTTTTGTTATTTTTCCGTCTTACATATTTTTCTAATCTTCAAAGACTGCTTTTAAAATTTAATTGTAGTTGGTATATTTTTTCGTTAAAAAAAGCTGTTTAATTGGCATGTTGAAAATTTTTTTGTATTAGGTCGTGTATATAGTCATATATTACACTAAAATTAGTTTTTTTCAATAAAGAATGATTATGTATTGAGATTGGATTTGCTTTTGTCATTATAATACTGAGATATTATGGGGACTGAAGGATTAATAAATAAATTAGTTCTGACCATATCAGGCAATTTTTTTTCTTTTTATTGTGATGAGGGATATTTTTGTGATTTTCTATATTACCTCTTGATGAGCGCTTTTTATATTGTTTTACACATTATTTGACAAACGTTTTAATTTTAAAAATGTTGCATATTATTTATTTGAAATTGTTAAAATGTGAAATAAATTCCAAATTGTTATCGTCAGAATTTTTTAAATGTGTCGTACATCCAATGATTTTTTTTGTTATACTATTGATTAGTTAAAAAAATTATATTTCTTGGGTGTAGAATGGGGCACATCTTCGATACGTAATATTAATAAAAATTTTTCCATAAAAATTAAACTTTCCGATTCCTGATGACAATTTACTTTTAACGTCGATAGGCATTAAAAGTTTATCGTAATTCTTTAACCTCGATTCTTTGTAAAGCTTATAAAGAAATGGATTCAAAGTTTTAGAAATTATTATGTGTTTTAATTATTTTTATATTGACTTTCATTTTCGTGAACTTCGATTTTATATTAAAATACAAAAAAATACATATTAAGAATTTTTTATTGATGAATTATTTATTCTGCTACAAGCAACATTGAATTTGGTAGAATATAAAACGTTTAAAAATTAAGTGCTTATACGACATTCACACAAAATCATACTGAAATGATTAAAAAAAGCAATTTATTTTAAAAATTTTTTATGTTTCTATAAACAGGGCAGTTTAGACATCATTAGTTAACAGTTATTAAGATTTAAGGTCCAAATTGCATTACGACGAGGTGATGCCACGCAATCCGCACTTATAATTATTTTAGATAGTTTGGACATTTTTCGGAACCGTTTCTTCACTTATGTCAAAGGATCAAACGGCATATTTTTTTAAAGCAAACGTTTTGCAATCTTTTCCATATTTACTTTTTTATTCTTTGAAAGTACAAATTGTTTTTTATAACTGTTCCATTTGGCTCAAATACTTTGTTCAGACGTCAAGTCTCAAAACCTGAATTTTCTCACAAACGCAAGTATGCGATAAAATAAGTATGAAGTGTTATTCTTTTGCCAGTAAATTTAGCCGATTGCACCTTGTAAGCTATTAATTTCTTCGTCATTCAAAAAACTAGACTTTGCATAGCCTTTAATGTCACGTAAAAGTGATAAACAAATTGCTAAAACCTTTGCATTGTCAAATCTTTGAATAACTTCATACAAATCGAAAATACCTCGACTTAAAATATTTCACATATGGTTCCTACAGAAGTTTTGAAAATAGAGCTGTTTGGATGCACCATAGTCTTTATAAACTTGATCTAAATGCGAAGCATTACAATTCATTTCAATATTTTAAGTCATATCAAGGTATTGTACTTTGTATTCTACCATAGTAATAAATAATTAACCAATTTCTAATACTGTGTGTAGTGAAGGAGGTATTATTTGCCCAGTAAGTATTTGAAATATAGGCAAAGCACAACTACATTTATAACTTTTCTTTAGCAATGTTTTTTCGGTTGATGGTAAGTTCTTCCCTTCATCAGGTTTATGAATTCTAGTATAATGCAGAAGTTAAAAACCTAAGTTGCAAATAGTTTGTGCCAATTCTCGGTAGAATTTTTTGCAAAGTACGCAAGAAAAAGAACAAAAATTGTTTTAGCAATTTTACAGTCCTACAGCAAAAAATTGCAAAACATCCTGGAAATTGCTAAAATTATCATCACCGTTATAAATACAAAGTAAAGTTGCTGCAAGTTGTGTCTTCCACATACACCAAATTTTGTAGTGCTATCACTCTTGTTATTAACGCAACCAAAAAACCAATTAATCCTCAAAAGCGGACACTAGGATTAATTTCGTACTGTCAAAAAGATTTTGAATACGACACGTCAATAAATCTCTTATATTTAAACAGTAAAAAGCAACTTTCTGATTATCAAACAAACATTTGTCATACTTTCTTATGTAATGCAGGAAATTACAACATTTATTACTTCCCGAAATGGTTTGTAACCCAAATATTTGAATGAGTGTTTTATTGAAACGTGTTGCGACCAAGATAAATTTCCTTTGAAAGAAATTATATGATTATTAAGAGGATCTACATTTTTTTGCGTCAGATTTAGGTAATTGATACTTCAATTTTTGGTCATCACTTTCAAAATTTTCTTTGTTTTTTTTACTTTTTAGCATAAGTGCTATTTCAGAAAAACAATGATTTAGACTTCTAAAGGACAAAGAATCTACACTTTTATACAAAATTCTCTTTTTATATCGTTTTAAAGTCATTTTTCGTTGCAAAAATTTAATAAACTGTCTTCCAAATATGGTTATCACCTTTCAATTTTAAAACTTTTTGCTCCAAACTTGCGTTTTTATTACTTATTTCATTATGTGAAAATTCATTTTCCGACACAAATTCTATGTTATTTAACAAAAAACCATCGCTCGAACTTAAATTTTTACGAAATGATTTTTTAAGTAATGAAGTGTTGTGTTTAACGTGTTGTGTTCGCACATGTTTTAACTCATAACTCATCTTTTTTAACCTTGACATATTAGACATAACTCGTCCTTCTTCATGTATTATATAACAAACAGCAGATGTTGAAAGAATCTGAATACCGTCATTTTACATAAAAAATTGCTCTTAGAAAAAATTATTTTCAATGGTACAATTTCAATTTTTCCAGAGTCTACTGCACTCTGAAAAAACACTGGTAAAAAAAATAAACAAAGTCAAAGTTATCTAGATGAAACATTTGATTTCACTAACATTACGTTTTTCAAATTCATCGTTTAATTGTACAGCACGCGCCAATTTCGTTGTACAAACCGGAGTGAAATCGGCTGGATGGGAAAAAAGAATAGCCCAGCTAAAACAATAAAAATTAAAGCATACACTTTTCCTAGACCAAAAAATAATTTCCTAACATTCCCACATTGCTCTAAGCGAAAAATAACCTGGTACCAATCCAATCATGAAAACTACGTAAATCGCCTTGATTTGTTTCTGCATTAAAGTCCGGAAATACGTCACCGAGTTTTAAAGCCATTTAAAATAAAATATAAGAATCTAAAAACTTAATTATAATTAAATGATTAAAAAAAACTGCTTACAGAAATAATATATTAGTTTTTAAAAAAAAGTAATATATTTCTTAACACAATTTTTTGTTTCCTTCCAGATGACAAATTTAAACTAGTTCTCCTCATTTGAGTGTAAAGTTCAGCTCAACAAGGATCATTTACAAAATAAAATTCCCAGATATTTAAATTTGCTGTTGAAATAGGATTTTAATGAGTTAAATAACGTAAAGAAAGATTCCTTGTAAAAAACGCTTTTCAAAAAAAAATATTACAATAAATTCACTTGTTAAAGTACAATTTACAGCCTTTACTCGCATCAAACTATTTAATAAATTCAAAAATCAAAATAATGTTCTGAAGAATTCGATTGCCACAGTAGCCGCATACCCTAATTTCTCTTTTCGAGACAAAATTTAAATTGAACCAGGAATTTAATATAATGGAAATATTTGTTTAAATGTGCCAAAACTTCGTATACAATCTGCAAAAGTAAGCCTTTCGAGGGTTCATCAAAATATCTTAAAAAACATAAGAGAGGCATACCGTTTTATTTTACCAATTTCTAACTCTTCACAAATCTTAAGCTAAGAATTAATTAATGTCAAATTAAGTGCCCGGCGCTGATAAATCCATTAAAATTCAGATCAAAATCTTTATTTTTGATGAAAAAACGTCAATAAAGTTAAAGTTAAGTTTTAGAACCTCTAGGCTTTTATAAATTGTGAATATTACACTTGGAAAAAAGCGATTTAGACTAGAAAAACACTGTCCACTACATTTCTATATAATCTTCAATAGCTATTTTTGTAATTCGGGAGTATCGTCATAACTTATTTAGACGTTTAAAAATACATCATTTACTTAATCAAACCTTCTGTAAGATATAAGCGGTTTCAAAAGAATTAGCAGTCTATTGAATTCCACAGAAATAAAAATTGTTAACTAGCATAAGTTTCTTATGAATAAATAATAATGCGTCAATAAAAATTTTTAGGGTTAAGTAAATGTTTACTTTCAAATAAGATAATTTATTTTATAAACGCACACGTCTCTGACGTATAAATCTTTTTATAAAATACAAAGCTTAGCGTAAAAAAACTTTATTAAGATTTGCACACTAATAACAATTAAAAAAACAAACAAATTTGTAATGGCAAGCTTGTAAAAGTCTAGCCACATTTTACTTTTCAGTAACAAAAATGACTACATAATTAAAAAAGAAATGATTTTGGCCGAAAAAAAGATTTTTAGCAATTAAATTAATGGAAAAGGCTACCTAAATTTAGAAGAAAAAATTTCAAACCTAACATTAAAAATTGTTTGTCATTTCAAGCAATCCTTAAATATTATAAAAAATTAACTCGCACTAAAAATTAAAAAATCTGTACAAAAAATTCTATTCACGATAACAACTTATTGGTAACTGGTTAATTGTCCATGTGATATGCTTTAAAAGTGCAATAGTGCTAGTCAATTGTTCTTTTAAATCCCGTACTTCATTAACTGAAGGAATGTATTGTCGTTTAAACTTTACAAAGCAATCTCTTAAAATCAAGCGCTGATTTAACGTTAAAGAAGTTGTCGAATACATTAAAAACCTTTGGCGTGGTGCTGTAGTGTGACCGAAAGCCAGATTGAAATGCTGAAAAAAGCTTTTCGCTTGACAGATATCCGTCAATTTGATTTCGAATAACAATTTCAAAGGTTTTTGACAGTGTTGCTAATATACTAATCGGTCTTACGTAATTCAAAGTTCTGGGAACCACATCTTAGCGACAGGCAATACGTTATTTTTTCCAAACAGATGGATAGTTGTTCGTCGTTAAAATAAAATTGAAAATATGCGTTAACACTAGAAAGGCATGATTATTTTATTGAACTTAATTGGTATTTCATCCAGACCAACTGCATTAGATTTGATAGAAAAAATTGATCTAACTACATCATCATTAGAAAGATAAAGAAATTAGCCTTAATCGTGTGATTTGACAAATTAATATTTATTATGGAAGCAAAATGTAAATTTAGTGCATTGGCCTCAAAACTTACTATATTATACGACTGTAAGTTCTTGTTATTAACTTCTAAATCTCTAACATTCCTCCACAAAATTTTCGGTGGCAAATTTGATCTGAGCTTTACAGAAGAATACTTATATATCGGAGTTCATATTCATGTCGAATCGCCGATTTAATTTTTATTAAGTTTATCGAAAATAACCCAATCAGCAGATGATATACATCAGTAGAAACGATTATGATGATTGGACTTTGTCAAAACTTCTGAAGATTTGTGTCAAAATTCTTTAAAATTCTATCTTAAATTTACAAAAATTATAAAATTTTACCGAAAACTTTATTTAGACAATTTATATAATCACAAAATTTGACTTTTCCAGATTTTATAGAATTCGATAAATTTCATAAGATTTTGACGGTATTTCAGCAAATTTTGTGAAAATTTGGTCGATTTTAAGGTATTGATCTTAGTATCTTACTTTGAAAACATTTTTTTGCATATTTAGATTTAGACAAAACTTTAAAAATTAAATAAGAAAATACTTTTATGAAATCAAAATTAAGTTTAGCAAGTTTATAGAAAAAATTGTGAATATTTCAGGCGATTTTGAATTTTCGATTTAAAAAAATCATCGAATTAAATGTCTTTTTGAGAAACACAGCCATACCACTAATTTATTTGAGAATAACTTTACTTTGAATTAGACAGATTAACCTGTTTTAAAATATTAACATATTTACATATATAGTAGAATATTCATAATAAACATATAATATATTTCATAAAATTCTTACCCCACTTTCTTTAATCGATAAAATAACAACGTGACATACCTGCAATAGAAAAAAGAAAATTTAAATTAATATTAAAACTTAAATAAAAGTTAAAAGTATATTTAATATAAATACTTTTCTAAGGTAGCACTTAATTTGTTGTATACAAAAACATAAAAATAAACTTCTGCACATTTAAAGAGCTTCTTCATATAATTTTCATATAAATATTATTTATAAAATATTTTATTTTTGAAGATTAATTGCTTTTAAAGAAGAAGAAGAAGGAAAAAACTTTTCTCTGGTATAAACTTTAAACTTTATATAAATACATTTTAAAATTTATTTATTAATAAACAACATTTAAATAACAAGAACAAAACATCTTATGTGTATATTTAAGGCAATATATTTTATATAACGATATGATAATTTTAATGCTAAATAATAATTTAATAATTTAGCAATTTAACAATTTATTTATGAGTTTTTATATAAAATATGACAAAGAGAAAGTTTTTTATGTTTTATTTTTGTTTTTATATAATTAATTTTGTAAACATTTTTTTTTTCTCGTAAATTGGCATTTCTTTGATGCGGTTGTTGTTTTTTTTCGTACCTCGCGTATATTATTTATATAAGGTAAGTGATCCTATAGCACATATTGCACACGTCGGGAAAATTTATTCAAGTATATAAAATATTATAATAAAGAAAATTTGATTATTTTCCCTTTAAATAATATTTTAAATTTTAATTATTAATTATACACAGCTACTGCCGAAAATATTGGCTAAATGAGCATTTGGAAAAATATACAGGGATTAAGTGCTAAGAGATTCCAGTTTTACAAACATTTTAAGACAAAATTAAGATATCTGAGATTAAATGTTGGTCCCTTGATATCATAATAATACACAAATTCAAGATTTAATTGTAATATTTATTAAATATAATTATTTTTATTGTATTCAGTGATTTTTAATATAACTACCTACACTAACTATAACCAGTATGGAGTAGTGGGTAAAGTCACGGCTCTGTAATCAAGAGGTCTTATGTTCGAGGCTCGGTAGGGCCAAAAAATTTTCACATCTGGGTTATCACCTTTCATTCGCAGGTGTTTATTAAAAAGCG
>JANSTW010031116.1:0-26125 GCA_027564275.1 Diadocidia ferruginosa | reverse complement strand
TCAAATAAAATAAAATCGACGATTTTAGCCGAAAATAAGCGATAAAGCTTTATTTATTATTTCAGCAAAATCGCATATATAGTTCAAATATTTTTAAATCTTCAAATCTTTCATCTTAAATATTTACATAGACTTGTTTTCAAATGTTATCCAATTACATCAAAGTTTACAAAATTCTTTAATTTTTAAATCGTATTTTTGAACATTTTGCTGATAAATGATATAATAAAATTGCCAAAATTTAGTATTATATTTAAAAATGTATACTAGCGGAATTGGATTTGTTTAAATGTGTCGTCACGCATTAAATAGTAAATTTAAACTACAATAAAATCAAATTCTCTGCGTATACTATAATAATTAAGAAGAAAGTATTTCACTTTTCGATTTAAACGACTTATTTACTTATAATATGTACAATTTAAATTTAATTTCAAAAATGTTGACAATAATAAAATAATGATCATATTATGTATATTTCTTGCAATTATTTTAAACTCAACTATATGCATTTTTTTCTTTTCGATTATTTTTGGAATTCCCATTATTTATTACATTTAACAATCCACACAATCTGAGAAAATTTATTTTTTTCTATATCTAGTTAAAAGGCGTAATTGAATAAAATTATAATCATTTCGTTGCGCTAATAACATAATCTAAAGATATTTATTAGATTGAGCCATGCTATAAATTAATTTTATTTTTTTTCTCAAATTGAAAGAGATTTTTTTTTCTGTGTGGTGGCTATTTAGAGATGGCGTGTTTATACTTTTTATTTTGTTAGCTTTCATTTAAATATATATTTATTTACTATTTGGAGAGGAAAAAATGTAAATAAATAAAAGAAGATTTTTCATTTGCGCGATGATGGAATTTCGCATTTGTTTGCATAAGCAAAATGCAATTATTATTATTATTATTGTGTTGCTGTGACGCTTGCGCTAAGGCAAAAGAATTTATTGAACGATTTGACTATTTTATGGAAATTCCTTTATTTTATCAAGTACATGAATTGAAAATGTTTTCATTATTTTTCTGGTTGTTGTTGGTTCGTGGTGATATCTTAAAACAGCAACTGCATAAGTGCAATATCTAAATAGATTGTGCACCGTGATAATGAGATCTTCTTGACTCGAGTGAAGATTGTTTTCTTTTTTTTTTAATGAATAACAATTCTTTAGCTTTGCTCATTACTGCACAGCTGGACGTATTTGTATTTAGTTTTTTGTTTTTTAAAACATTTTTTTATTAGAGAAATTCATGTATAAGAGAAGCTTTTTTGTTATAAATATTGTTTTGTATAAATATGGATTTTAAAAATATATCGTTAATTAAATTTAGAATAAAAAACATTTCCAAGAATTTGTATTAATGGCTTCGACTTAAAATAGTGTTAATTAATATTTTTATTTATTTTATGGGGTTTGTTTATAATTTATTGCAGATTAATTTATATAAATGTACACATAATTGTAGCGAATTTTTATTTTTAATTAGTCGCAGAGTATATAAAGAAAATAAAAGAAAAATTTATAGACTTTTAAGGACATTTCCCTATACAAAAGTAATTAAAATAATATGTACAGATCTTGTTAAATATTGAAAACTTTATATATAAATTTAAATTATTTTATTAATAAAATATAAATAGATGAGTAAAGAAAGTTTTACCTACATTCATTTTTCTTAAATTTTAAAAATAGTGATCAGTATGAAGGTTTCGATCTCAGATGAACAGTTAGTTTTCGAAAAAAAATGAAGAGCTTTTGCGATTTAATTTTAGAAAAACGAATTGGTTTGGATTTCAAAGAATTTTTAAATCAAAAGCGATAGAAAATAGCATACGTAACGACAAACCCTGACAAATTGCGAGATAGATGCGGATCTAAGTCGTATCGAAGAATAAATTAATTGCACCATATCTGAATAAGTAGCATAAATAAGAGACTGCAATAATATGCGAGTGCCTTCATGCAACCGCTTTAATAAAACATCTCGAAAAAGATAAAAGCAAAATAGTGTCGAGCACGTTTCAATAAAAAAAACTGTACACAAGATAATCTTAACCCATAGCACTATTATAATTTGACACCACAGCACTGAGACCACATATTGGTATCAAGAATTGTAGGATCCCAGAGTACTTTCTCAATGTTTTCTCTTGTGCCGTTGTTTAATTTCAGAGTTGTAGGTTTTTATAATAAATTTTAAAAATCTTTACAACTAAATCAATTAAATTTCAACGAAAATGTGATCCTATTTTAATAAAATCTTTGCAAGTTAAAAATTTGTATATAATCTTTGTGTGGTACAATAAACAGTTTTATAATGCCATTATTTTATTGTAAATATTTTAATATATGATCATAAATATAATAAATATGATCATCTAATTTTATTACTTTATTATTAAGATAAATCTTTTTTATTCAAAGCAAAATAGAAGATATTTATTTTAATAGCAAAACATAAAACTCCCACATTCTAATTTTAAAAATGTAGATCACATACCCATATGATCTTTAGCAAGATCAATAAAATTATGACCACACACACACGTGAATATAATGCAAACCTACGAAATCACAAACCAAAAATGCATAATATAAAATGTGCTGCAATTTCTCTTTAGATTCTAATAAAATTGCAACAATTACTTTTTACGGTTGGAAAGTCTCAAATTGAAAATAAATTATAAAACCCATAAAGTAAATTGTCGCGCATACGATTGGCTGTTAAGCTCAAGCGTTGCTATTTGGAAGGCGTGGTTTTAATAGTTTGGTTTATAAAATAGAGTGAAATATTTCGTATTACTTTATATATATACGAAAAATATATATAACAAACATATTGCCCCAACTGTGTACATTCATTTACCACTCTCATAAAATAATGTACACTATATATACACAAACGTATACGTCTAAATAAAACACAATTTATTTTTATTAACAACATTAGAGTGGCATAATAATATACTTTTTCATATTATTTTATTGAATATTATGTATAACATGTTTCAATGATCGCGTATAGCAAACTCTCTATATAACTACATAAAGCTGCGGGGATCGTGCTGATCATTGCCGTATATAAAATGTTATATTATGGGAAAAAACCGATCATGCGATCAATATTGATTCCGATAGATCGTTTCATTTAATGTATAATATATTTTTGCACTGGTATTTTTATTTATTTAATTAAATCATATATTTTTTCGTTCAACCAAATTGATCAATATGATCAAAATTAATGTATACTATTTTTATATAGGTTTTTTTATGAGATTTATTGATTCAATTAAAAAACCTTAATATTTTTTTCTTAGTGTAGTGTATTTTGTTACACAAAAAAAGATTATACTTTCATTTAATTTGATTTGGTAGTGTTATGTATGATCAATGATCATATTTTGTTAATCAAAATATAATTATGTAATTAATAAAGATCTAAAATTAAGAAAAATATAATTTTATTTTATTTAATTTTGAAATAAAAAAAGTATCGGTATTTTATATAAGCAATTATTGAATGGAATCTTCTAATTATTATTATATGATCATGTGTACGCATGATCTATCTATACACTTAGCAAAAAAATAAGTTTTTTTAGAAAATTCAACCATTTATTATATTAATTTCTATAAGTAACCTTGGCCTATAATAGACTTGTTCGGCGTAAACAAGGGCTTCAATTTATATAATTAATTAATTTAAAAACGTTGGAATTTGAAATTTGGAAATATTTTTAATACTTTAAATTGCTAATTGCGTTTTATTTCTGTATAAAAACGCAGGAGCATATATATACTATATGATTTTATCACTCAAAATTATATTGTAAACGGGATGGTTGGTCCATTTTCACTGGTCAAACTAAATGTTTCATAAAAAAGTCAATGATTTCATTAAATTTACTTAAATTTTAAACCAAATTTTTATGAAATGTTTTATTATTTCATACAAATATCTTAAATCTCAAGAATTTTCACGGAGGAGATCAATTATCTTATTAAAATCTCGACAATTTCCAATGAATATATTTTTTTAAATGAAAATATACAAACTTGATTTATTTCTTACAAAGTTTCATAAAATTTGTCTTGTAACTAAATGATTTCATCAAAGTCTCTTTATTTTTTTATGAAATCTGTAGAAACGCCGTGATTTCTCTTTCATTTTCAGAAAATTTTAATTATTTTTTTTGAAATTTCTGTGAAATTTATTTTAAAACTAAATAATTTTTACAAATTCTTTAAATTTTCTATAATTGAATTTTTAAATTTGTTCAATATGATCATTGATCGTGAAACAATTTATGCTTAATTTACTTAAATAGATATCAATCCAATAGTTTTCCCTCAATTTGAATTTATTTTATTTTTAAATTAAAAAAATAAATATCCAATATGGCGTTAAATAGCGCCATATTGGAAATATATTTTTTTTCTATATTTTATAAATTCAATGAGAACAAAACGAAAAATCTATTATTAATTCTATATTCTAAATAAAATATTGTTAACTCTATATATTCGCATGATCATATTATATGCAATCATATTGTATAAGTACAACTTTATAATAAATATAACTATCTGTATAATATAAATATATGAACATTGCTTCTGGAATTACTATTCTAATAGAATTGGTGATCATATATAATATACATTTGATATGATCACCACGATCATCGCATATCAAAACAATATTATTGCAATATTTTACATAAAATATATAAATTTGCTTAAGGCCGTTGTGCATTATAATAATAAAAATAAAAATAATAATATGATCAATATTTAATGTGCACATATGTATATAAAAATATATATATAAATGATCATATTGGGTATATTTCTTTCTTTCAATATAAAATGCAATCATTTCAATAGATATCGTTTAAATCTAAACTTTTTTTCTGTTAGCTAGTTATTAAGAGTATTAAATGTAATATGTTTCATATATGATCATCTAGGTTTATGTATATATGGAGCTATATAAACGTTTGAAATCGTTTTTTTTTCTGAAAAAAAGGATAGCGCCGACATAATTTCTGAACAGAAAAAACCGGAGATCTTAAGCTTAGATTATGAACTTGTCACAGTGTCAAAACATGTCAATTATATTTACATGATCGAGATTATCTTGATTTTTTTTTTCGTATTTTCTTTGTGGTGGGTATACTTTTATGCATATGCTCTTTCAGAGTAAAGTGTTATTTATACAAAATTTTTAATATGTAAAACTTGATGCGCGGCTATGCACAAGAAATTAAATAATTTTATAGAGTAAAATTATTCATGCGATCGCGGTTTAATAGGATGGATTTTTTTGTTTAAAAATTAAATAATGGTGATCAGATTATCGCATGATCGCAGCTGCCGACTTGTTATATATAGGTAGAACTTTGTGTAAAATCAATGAACATTTTTTTCTTTCTGTTCATCGTCACTCTCTTAAACGATTTTCAAAACAAAAATCAGTGTAGATTATCATATTATCTTATTAAAATGCATAATATATAATGTTAAACACGATAATGGTGTTCGTCAACAACATGTCAAATCAACATATTTTACTTTATGTGCGATGTGTGATATTTATAAGCATTTCATGTTCATGTATATCAACATCGTAGCCATACAAAACCCAAGAAGCTAAGAAATCGTTTAAAACGTTGAGATGGTAAAACGAGAAGAAAAAATATGTAAATGATCGCGGTAAAAATCGATTGATCAATTAATATTATTTGACATAATCTCATCATTCGCTTTGGATATTATTATAATATGTGGTGTTATGATTTTATGTGGTTTGGTTTCATTTAAAATGAAATGAAGAAATAGATGACAGTATATATATAGTTTGTGTATGAGCGATCATTCATTGATCACACTCTTTGTGTATATTCATATTTTTATGTTAAATTTCTTCATTGTGACATGTTGAATAAAGAGAATTTTAATTTTATGCATTTGATATTGATTTTTTTGTGACAATATATTGATCATATATGCAAACTTGATCATTGTATTCATATATAAAATTTGCGCGATATCGTTGTTTTCTTTCGTGTCAATAAATTAATAAGTTTATTGATTTTATTAGATTTTTTGACATATTTTATTCAAAGTTTATTTATAGCGATCATATTATGGATACTATAGACAAGCTAAAAATAAAAACTTGATCAATATGTTGTTGTTATGAAAAGAAATAAAAATAATCTTTTTATTTGTTAAAAATACAATTTTTTTTCTCTGATAAAAAGGTGAGAAATGTTAGATTTTTTTGGATATAATTTAAAATTTTCAAAACTTATAGACCAGTTTTATGAATATATAGGATTAAAACATAATAAATTGTAATAAATTTCAAACCTAAATGGTTTTTTGAACTTATATATATAGTTTTATAGAATAGAAATATATATGAGAGAGGCAAAAAAATATAATCCATTTAATAATTAAATTAAAAATTTTGATCAAAAAGTTCATTGAACTGCGACTTAGAATTTTATAAATGATCGTTTTTATTATTTATTGTAGTGATCTTTTCAAAATTTTGCTTCGATTTCATATATTAGTTGTCGTGCAAATTATTAATAATATTTAGCAAATTAAAGATTCTGAATTGCAAAGTTATCAGAACAAATTATTAATTGCATTTTTCTCTATATGTTTAAAATTCTAAAATTTAATTATTCAAAATAATAATTTTTAAAATAATTATACTCCAAATTTTATGCGTATCCTTTTTTGTATGAAATATGATGAGTAATTAAATTGATAATTTGTTGTCCTTTATAAAAAATGCAGAGTCAATTTCAATTATTTTAGAAAATTATATTACTTGATCATACGCTCGTATATACAAAATCCAATCATAATTAAAATTAACATATGCAATATGCAGGCATACGATGCGAGTCTGTTTTTTTGAACTAATTGCTGCGATAATGAATAAAAATTAAATTTTTAATTAAAAATGATAAAAATTCGGTTGTCGTTATATTATACTGAGAACATAAAATGAATTTTGCTCGAGATAATGAAAAAAATTTAATTCGTTTACGCCTATTTATGCATACATGCGGGAAAAGAGCTTTGTAAGATATGCATACGGTAGCTGAACTTAAAACTGCAATTATTCTGTTGAAAAAAGCTTTTAACGAAATAATTGATGCGCTGCTCCTAGTGACTCAATATTTCTGAAGGAATTAATTATTGTTTCATCTAAATGTTTCCGAATAAACATAAAATGTGTTATTTGTGACGAATATTGAGAGATAATATTTCGATAATTCTTTATGATGTTAATAAATGAAAATATAAAATATGCTAATTTTATGACGATAATTATTGAGACGAATATTTCGTTCAAGAGAAATATGATTTGATTTTTATGTTAACGCATAAAATAACGCTTATTGTTTGGCGTAGCCGCATCGTATAAAATTCGGTGTTGACGTATATGGGGAAACTAAATAATATTATGTATACTTTTTATAAGAAAAACATAATACGTCGCTCATCATAAATTATAATTATCTCTTAAAATGTATAACAAAAAAAACTAGTTTTTTCATCATCATCATCTTAACACAAAACAATTTTAAAATATTTTGTTCCTCAATCGAAAAAAAACTTGAGCTTATTTATTTATACAACAATTTTAAATATTTTTTTTGCTTTTAATAAGAAGTCGTCTTGACCAATTTAAAATATGATTTAGTTGACACCTTATTGAAAGATTTTTTCGGTTGTTGGTTTTTTTGTTCTTCTGTTTTTTTTTCTTTCGAATATTTGTTATAACAAATGACCACAATAAAATTTAAATATATTATTTTGAAGCGATTATTAGATCATTTATACGTAGAAAAAAAAACAAAATCTTTTTTGGGGGAATTTCCATTTGTTTAATTTTTTTATTATTACCGATTTGTGTGTTGGCACATTTATATATTTAAATTTAAAAAAATAATTTTCTTAAGAATATACAAATCAATAATGTATATCAACTCTAAATGGGTTAGTTAAAAATGGTTTATCAAATTGTTGACAAAATTTAATACAAATTACCATAATAATAGTGTAAATTTATTTTTGAATATTTCTCAAAAAGGTGTAAAATATCTGTAGATAAACTAGATTAGTTTGAAATATTCAAGTATTTTTTGTGGTTAAAAACAAATAAATTTGTATTTTTTATTTAACTACCAATTTAGCATATATATAATTCTTTTAAAAAAAGATTATAGAATTTTGTCGAGAATAAATTTGTTAGAGATTAAATTTTTGTTCACAAAGATAATCGGATCAGAGTAAATTATGCGACTATTTTATTCATTTTTCCATATTGGTTTAAGATGATATCAAATATCATCTATGTGTTCTAATAACATGTTGATAAAATCTATAATGTAGTTTTGTCGAATTTAATTAAAACTATTTACACAATAAAATCTGAGGAAATTTGACATTTTGTTCTATTTTAAGCCGATTTTGATTAAATTAAGTCTATTATTTCGTATACGATTGAACATAATTTTGTCAAAAATAGCCATTTTTATTTAAATCTAATCAAATATAAGTATAAGTATACAGTATATTCTTCCCCCCTGATAAATTAGAAATCAAGTGCTAAAATCGTAAAATTTTTACAATAAAAAAGTCATTGTTCCTAAATTATTTTTTTTTGTCAAGCACCATTTAGCTAATTACACCTAAACTCTATCATAAATGACCACATCACAATAATTTCTTTACGAAAAATATAGAAAGTGAAAATTGTACAAAAAAACAAATTGTTTTAAATTATATTTTAAACATTTTTCTTCAATAAAAAAAAGACAATGAAATTATTTATAACAAATTCTTATATATAAAAACAAAATTATAACATTTTTTTTCTTGGCCCATTAAAGTTCTTCACACCACAATTCACTTTTAATAAAGTTACAAAAACATAAAATCATAATAACAAAACAAATCGTTGTCTTTGGACGTTTATATAAATATTAATAGCTTTAATTTGAATTTTAAATGCCTTCACATTTTATTGTATTATTATTATTATTATTATATTATTTTGGTTTTATAAAACATTTCAAAGTTTTATATTTTATTTTGTAAATAAAATTCAAACATCAACTTAATATTTTGACACGATCCATCGGTACTAAGAACCGCGCAGCGCATATTTATATACATAACTGAGAAGAGAATCAAAATTTAAAAATTATAAATGCATGCAATTATAAGCATTTAATTTCATTCAATATTCTTCTTTCACATATACATTGTTTAATATTCAGTTAAATAAAAATATCGAAAAAATAACATTTTCTTTAAATGATTTGTGACAGGGCCCGCTGCGAGCCAATTTTGGTGTTGGTTTATGTGGTTTTTTTTCTCGTGTTAATCATGCAGGGCCCTTGAGCATACGCGCTTATTTGTTTAAGAAACAATGTATGTATATATGCAAAAGTCTGTTTTTTATGAAGTATAATGAAAAATCGATTCAATTAAATATTTAATTTAAAAAAAATTTCCTAAAGTTGGCAATTGTAAGAAATGCTTGTAATTAGTTATTAAATAAAATGACTAAATTTAATGTAATTTAAAAACTATGTTTTAAAAAACAAATTTAAGCTTATTTAAAGCAACTTTTTTAAAGCTTTTTAGGATAAAGTTTATTCCATCTTAAGCAACTTTTAAGTTTCTTTTAATAATTTTAAATAAAACCGCAGATCCACTTAATCCAACTCTGCGTTCGTCGTAATTTAGACCTATTTATCATGGACAATGCGCGACGATACAAATAATGTGATATTGTTTCTCTCTTTAAATGTATAACAATCAAATCGTTTAAAAAAACTCAATGTTATAAATATTTATTGTAAATGTTACAATAAGATGATATTCTAAAAAAAATATTGTTTAATAAACTCTATAAATAAAATTCTTTATTTCATCTATACGCTTATATAATCTGTATGAACAAATCTTGATTTTGTTTTTATTAGACTAATTTCTATACTCAATTCAAATTGTTTAATATTTATATAAATTAACAATATAATTGTTGTTTAATTTGACAAGGGCAACCGCGCGCAAGATTTAATCGTTTTTGAATAGCTATAAATATTTTTCTAAATTAAGTTTTAAGTGTTTTCATTAATAGCGTCGAATATTATTTCACAATAAAAATGAAAGCTTTTTTTTCTATCTCAAAATATTGATCTGAAAAATTTGTTTTATTTTAATTATCATTAGTTATGACAAAAATTCACCAACACAATTAATCAAATTTAAAACAAAATCAAATAAATGGTTAACATCTCAAGTGAGATTCCATTTGCCAGATATTGATCGCAGACTCAGAAATAAAACTTTCAACATTTTGTTACAACAGATAATCTTAAACACAAAATAATTTCTCATGTTTTTTTTTATTAAAACAAAATATTGAAAACAAATACTGTACTTATTATATTTGCGTGGGTTAATCGCATTAATTTGGATTAAAGTTAAATGAAAGAAGATGAAGAAAAAACACTAAAAACAAGTAGTAATTTATACTCGCGCACATATAGCTCAGCTCATGCTCATGTTTAAGCTTAAAAAAACAATTTACAAAATATTATTACTTGCCCACAACGCAGAACATGTATTTAATAAAAACAAAATTTTTTAAAAGCTTATTATGTTACAATCTTGACATAGTTTCAAATAAATTTTGGATTTAAAAAAATATAGAGCCAACTAAAAATAATCGCTTGGCTTTGCCATTTTGAGTCGATAGCCTATTCCGTTTTGTTCCAAAATTATTGAACTTTGGTCAATAATCATCTGTCAAAAATGTATTGCCCATTTGAAAAGGTTTTCGAGGATAGTTTTTTCTGCCTCTTATGCTCATTTTATACCAAATTTTTTTTTCAGCAAATTTATTGTTTTAAAAAATGTGTAAATTCCATTTTTTAGCCTCATGCTATGTTTTTTTTAAATATTTAATAACATTTTTTTTTTTAAAGTGATCTGCTTGTAGAATTTTAAATAAATAAAGGATTTTAAAATTTTAAAAATTGATCTCTATCAAATTTATCAAATTAAAGATTCGGACCAAAATATTTGTAAACATTTAAATTTCAGTATAGTTAGATATACCTGAGCTTTGGTATACGCCAGCAACGAAGCAAAGTAAAATAAAAATAATTGAGGAAAATATTTTCTAAACTTCACAAAAAAAAAACGAAAATAATTAAAACTCGTCTAAAATGATCTTGTTAAAATTAATCAATGTATATTTAAAAAGAAAAGTTTCAATAAACTTAAAGTTGGTCGAAATGCTCCAAAAATCATGAAAAAAGTCTATATAAAAAGATTACCTGCTGGTTTTTTAAATATTAAAATTATTAATCATGTTGTTATTATTATACAAAAAATACCCAATTATTATTCTCAAACTTTATGTATTTTCATGTATAAAATCTTTGGCAATTTAAATAATAATCAATTTTAATAAAAAAAATGCCTTCAATTTCTGATTTATTTTCCGCAATATTTAATTTTAATTACAAGTTTACCCATATAGCTATAATATGTTTGTGAAAAAGACGGCCAACCGATTTTCAATATTTAAAAAAATAAATTAATAAAAATATTTTATATAATTAAAAACAAATTAAAATGTATAAAAACCGTTTCTTTCCTGGCGCATACCTTCTCATCATGCAACCTATATAGAGCTATAAACCTCCACACATCATAATATTCACGCATAAAAAATAATTATGTGATTTTAAGAGTGTTTTTTGGCAAACATTTTTTTTAACAATTTATTTATAGCGCTGTTTTGTACCTATACATATAGCTTTGGGGAAATGCGAGAAAATTCTTGTACTTATGAGCAAAACTCTTGTTATAGTTATATGATATGCGCGATATCGCTATACAACAACCAGTTATTAATTTGTTGCGGTTCATGTTTAAAAAATAAAAAAAAAATATTTTAAAAAGGCTAATTTATTAATATTCATAAACAACAGTTTTTTGTATGCTAATCTCTTAAACATGAACTTCAAAAAACGACCCCTTCGCATATTTGAACAAGACAAACAAACGAGAACAAAAAATGTTTACTTTTTCATATTAAAGCCATTAATCATCCAAAGTGTTTTATTGAATCACTTCTTTTCCACTCTCCTCTCACAGTCTCAACTGTTATAATAATACTTTCGTGTAAATGAATATATTTTAAGACAATTTTTTTTTGGAGGTAAAAGGTATTTGTATATTTCAATTTATTTAAAACGATGTATACCTGAAGGTGAGTTATCCGCATCGCATGCTTGACGCAATGGTAAATAAAAACATTTTGTACAAGAGATATGTGAACGATTTTTTTTTTAATTCTTTAAACATACAAGTTTAAGCACATATATAATATTCACAACCAAAAATGAAAAAAATTGGATAATTTTTCAACCCATATGACAACATTTTGTATATTATATTTTACTTACTTCAGCAAGTATAACATAATAATGTAACGACCAGATAAATAAATATTTTTATTTATTTTTTTAATAAATTACCACTTTTTCGGGTGACACATTATAATAATGTAAAATTTAAGAAATTTCTTTTCGTTTAATTCGATTTGTCATTTTTAGCACCAAAAAAATAAATTGTACAAATGTTGCAAATGTAAGACTCTGGCTCTTTAATATCATTTACATGCAAAATAAAATGCAAATAAGTAGATCATTTATTCGATATAGCCATAATATTTTATAACTGTTTTAATTTATTTTTGTGGACTTGATTTCAGTCTCGGAAATAACATTTTGTTGTAAAAAGATTAATTATATATATTGCACCACGCATACAAGTTGTAAAACTCAAAGTAATTATATTAAATTAAAAGAAACAAGAGCCACTGCGCGCACGATGAGATAACATTTTGTTTTAAAAATAAATTTGTTTTTTTGGTAGGTTCGTCGTTTATAGTCTTTTGTTTTTTTTAAGTATTTTGATTTTATGAGAGAATTTAGTTGTTGGTTCAGCGGAATGATTTATTTTTAGGAAAATAGGTGTATCTTTAGATTTACAAAATATTTTACAAGCTTGGTTCAGATAGTCCTGAACGAAACGTCAAGCAAATAAACAGATTTTAAAATAATATACTGTATTTAAGCTTGTAAAATATTCTTAGGAATATTTTTGTTTGTAGAAAATCATCCTTGGTAAGTAAGAAGTCAACTTTGTTTGTTTATTAAGCAATAAGGGTCCAAAGACTTGTCATTTTCTATTTAAAATAAAATAAAAATCGTTAATTTTCGTTTAGCTAAAATGCCTGAAATAAAATGATGAGCTAATGTCATTAAGATAATCGAATTTGAAGCCCCTAGCTATATTACTCACTGTTTATTTATCAAAAAAAAGCTAATTGACAAAATCATCTATTTTTCGTATAATTTTTCTTTACTTTAATTCGAAAGACTTAAAAGACGAAACTTGATCTAAAAAAATATAAAACTGTTTATACAATTTTTTTTTTCATCTTGAGATTCATCTTATTACAAAATATTATTCCAATTAAATTGTTTTTTTTTAAATCTCATAAGAATATGCGCAAATTACTAAATTATTTAATTCAATGAATTGTATACATATAAATAAATTCAAACAAAAAACGCATCGCGCATATTCATTGAACTTAATCCAACAAATAAATATTATTTTGAGACTAATAATAACAAAGCCCTGGCCAAATATAATAAATGTATTTATATATTATATGCGCCTGACATCAACCAAAAAACCTTTTTATAAAGGATTTTTTGTTGTTCCTCCAGTTTGTATAACACACTCACAATTAATTCAT
Source organism: Diadocidia ferruginosa (assembly GCA_027564275.1). NCBI lineage: Eukaryota > Metazoa > Arthropoda > Insecta > Diptera > Diadocidiidae > Diadocidia > Diadocidia ferruginosa. The sequence continues at coordinate 12,223 of JANSTW010031116.1, read as the reverse complement.
ATTTTTCTTGATGTGTCATCTTCATCATTAGTCAAAAAATGTTGAATATATAAATTTGTGAACCAAAAGTTGTGTTTTTTCTTCTTTTTTTTGGGGAACAATGTGCTGCAACATTTCACAATATACACGTTTCATATATACTGTATAATGTATATAGTAATTTTAAAGTTTAGGACAATAAGGAGATTTAACCAAAAAGAAGAATAATTTGAACAAAAAAAACTACGTAGGTATTAAGACCCGCTAAATTATTGTTACTTTTAAAGCGCGCATTTTTTGTCGATCATTTTTTATCGTATTAAGATAAAAAAAAATGTTTCATTTTTATTTTTAGAGTAATGTTACCCAGAAAAAAAATGTAAATCCAAAATTTATACAACTATACAATCCATATGGCGATTAAGCTCGCACATATAACGATTTGTTAATGTCATTTGTATTTAATATTATTAATAATCATGAAAAAATTATTACAAGTTGAACAAAATATGTTTTTTTTCGGTTAAAAATTATCATTTGCTTGGCTTAAATATTTCTTTTAACACACATGGAAATGGATATTTTATTGTAATGTAATATTGCTGATATGCGAAATTTATTAAAAAACAAAAACGATTTTTTTGTTTAACATCAAGTGTGAATTTGTTGAATATTTCGATTTGTAAATAATAAAATGTAAAATTTATTTTGTTTTTTAAGTAAAAAAAAAAGCAATTGGATATATATTTGCAATTACTCGAACTGCGACTATAGAGCACCATATATGGGTGGTCAATTTGACCATTTTTATTAAAAATGTACAAAAGGTTTTTTTGGGTTAATTTAAAAAAGTTGTATATAGTTGACCATATTGTTTTTCGAATAAAAAATCAATAATAAAAATAATTTGCCCGTTTTTTCGAATATATTTTAAGTGAATTTATTAATTTAAATTATTTTTTGTATATAAACAATAAAATAAAAAAAAGTTCAATAAAATTGATTCAAAATGTCTGATTACGTCGTGTGTACCGTGTCAATATTGATTATACAAAATGTTTATAAAGGTTTTTATATATTTTTTATAGTTTTTATTATTATTATATTCGAATACTTTCTTAATTTAATTTATTTAAAAATTTGTATTAAGAACTTTTGTATGCGGTGATGATTCAATTGATTTTTTTCATCAATTAAATAAAAAGGTTCGTCGTTGCAGTCTTTCGTTTTTTTAACACTGTAATTTTGGCTAATTTGTTTCTATAAGTAAACAAAACTTACAAATTTGCATTTAATTGTATTTTTTAATTATGTTAAAGTTCAATAACTAAAAAAAAATTATTTAAAAAATGCAAATCATCAAAATCAAAGAAAACAAACGTTTCTTCTCCTGCATAAATTTATTTCCTGTCTACGATACATTACATTTGTCTATGATAAATACTTTATTGTCTCTCATTGCCACTGGTTAATTATTGTTTATGTAAAAAAAAAATGAAAACATACCTTTCAGACATAATATTTTAATTTGAAGGCAGCTAAAAAATAAATTATGTAAATATTTTTATAATTAAAAACATACAGAAGTTCTGCAAACAATTTTTGTTGCAAATATTTTTTAATCATTTCAAATTAATGTTTTATTTGATTGCATTTGTTAAGCTACCTATACAAAATACAAAACAAATATATGTATATAATGTTCAAGGATAAATGTATCGTTTTTTCTTCTTATTTAAAAAAGAGTCTGCAATTATACCATAAAGATCTATTAAAAATAAATAGAAAACTTTAACAGATCATTATTAAGATAATTTCATTAAATCAAAAATTATACAACTGAAAATTTTAATTATCCAACAAGAAACTTATAATGAAGACCAACGACAAGGAAAATATTCATTGACAAAATGTCGCCCTATTTCTTCTAAAAATAAAATCTATATAATAAAATATTCATAGATTCATAAACATACAGCATATAACTCTCTCCTCTGCAATGATGTTACACATTTATTTTGACTTAAAAAAATCAGAAAAACTTGCTCAAGCACATCGAATTGACTTAAGTGATTTATGACATTGTTTTCATTAGCCGCTTGACACACACAATATCATAATGTACTCGCTATATATTGTATGTAAGAAAAAACAGATTTCAAGAGCTTCGCAACAACACTTATAGTCATTATATTGTACAAAAGAAAAAAACAACACGAAACTCTATAAATGTATAATTGAAAAGGGTTAATAATAATAATAATATGACTTTATAAGAGTTTTTTTTGTCTTGTGCGATCATCGTCTACCCAATTTATTTATTGTTTTTTTTTCTATATTTACTTTTAATGTGTTAAAAAATAACAAAAGAAACTAAACTGAAAACCAACGAAGCGAACAATCTGTAATGTATGCGATGGGCTACAAAGTGAAGCACATGAAGAAGAGGTCATGAAATCGTTTTTTTTTTCTTGGATAATTTATTTTCGTTGTGTGACTAAATTGATTTACATTTTGTAGCTTTTTTGATGGGTACAAGCTAAAAAAATTGACCTGAGACGAATTTTATTAGCCAAATTTACATGTAAAAGGTATATAAGACCTTATTTTATGTTATGAGAGGTTCGAGTTCTAATACACAGTTTGACCTTATCAAAAAAGAAAAGTGAAACTTGTTTTTGGTCGAGTTTAAAGTTAAGAGAGTAAATTATTTTATTCGTTTTTTTTTCATTTCATTTTTAGGAAATGTTTGTGGATAAATTAGACAAATATTCGATGATTTTGTTTCGAAAAGGGGCCGTTTTGGTATTTTAAAAGAAGTCACCAGTATACTTATACTAAATTTCTGACATAAAAGTGGCTAGTAAATCTTTAATGATTTTTTTTATTTTTACGGGTTTTTGAACATAAACATTAGAAAACTTTTTGAATATTTTAAAAGTCTCTCAACTATCACCCACTTTATATATATCGCCATATATACATAGGTAACAGATGAAGCTTTTAGTTTTTTTATTGTAAATTCAACCGATTTCTTTTTCACAAATTCAAAACTCAAAAGTCAAGTGTTGATTATATACGGCTACCAGTTTTTATTTTATAAATAAATAAACAAAATTTAAAATAACACCAAATATTTAAGAAATTCTTTTAAAATAATATTTATACATTAAATTATAATATATATCTCGAATTTTTGATCTGATTTAAAAAAAAAATCATTTTTTTCTTATAATATATGGCAATCGAAAAAGTCAATAAAAATAACTTAATATTTATTCCAATATTGTCTCTGAATAAATTAAGATATATATTTTGCTTACATATACCAAATTCCGCACACCGCAACTAAATTAAAAATCAAATAAAAGAACTCCCACATCAAAGTATTTTTTTCTCGATTTTATATTGATTTATGCATAATATGTAGATCTATATTTTTGATACGTACATATAATATAAGACATCAACTTGTTTATTTTAGAAAAGATAAAACTTATTTTTTTGCCTTTTAAAAATGTACGCAGTAGTTTTTTTTTTGGTTTGAATTTTGCATTTGGTTTAAGTAATCTATAGGAAATATTTAAGATAAAATTTACAGTGAGTTTGCGAAAAATTTGCCACAAAAACAATTTGATTTTTATTTTATTTAAATTTATTTTTAAACGAAAATTATTGCTTGTTCTTTTTTGAAAAAACAAGACACTTACTTTACAGACTGTATGTCAGGCATTGGATTATTCCCAAAATTTATGGGCAACACTGTAAAATTTAATAAGTTGATTTAAAAAACGAAGAAAAAACTACTTTGATATTAGTCGTTTTTATATATACCAGACACCGATTTATTGTTGCTTAGTTTGGTTTTTTAAAATATAAATGGCAACACTGAAATATTTGAGTTCTTTTTTGTTAAATCTCATCTTTTTTTTCTTGAATTGCATTAATTTTTTTTCAGGTAGCTTTTTTTAATTTTTTTTTGTAAATGTGGGCGATTTATGGAATTTTACGTTGAAAATATAATTGAATTCATTGTCCGGTTATGCGATATGGTTAGCGGTACATATATACGTTATGTAAGGTTATTAATGAAAAAAAGTATCGTTCATTAGTGACCCATTAAATGGAAGTTTTTATTAAGATTAATTATTGTTGTAAATTTTTTTATGAGGTTAGAAGGCTGAAGTTTTTTTTTGTAAGTAATAATAATATTTGATAACATAAATATATCAGTGCTTCAGATTGTTTTGTACTAATTTCAACAATGTTATCAAATATTTCTTGTGAAATTTGTGCCTTATGAACATTTTTTTTTTATTATTAATTTATTGACCCAGACTTAAATTTGTCTTAAATGGTCAAATTATTTATCAAAATGAACATTTTAATAAAAAGTTTTTTTTTTAATTCTGCATGGAAGGCATGATCGTTAAATGTTATATAGTGCGTTTGGAGCTTCTTTCGGGTAAGAGAATAGGGGTAAAAAAAAAGTGTTCATTAACCCTATAAGCTAACAAAATATTAATTTAAAAGAACAACAACTACCGTTTCTTGCTAAGATTTGTATTTATTGGTTATATATTATAGTCTATCTATAGCTACTTTATTGTATTTAAAAATTTTACACTTAAAAACGGAGCTATTAAATTAACACAAACCATACACAGAAATAGATATCTAGAATATTTTACAATTTATAATAAAAAACTGTAATAAATATATGTTCCCCAGAGCAGAACCTGGTGTATTTTATGAGCTTAAAAGCTGTTTTTTTTCTTTTAATTTTCAAGATTGTTTAATATCCAATATATTTTCGGTCTAAAAATCTGAACATTTTTATTATTCATAATAATCATGGTGTCTTTAAGTCACAAGCGGCATATAGGACTATTTTACCCTATTTTTATCTGATTCCATGTTTTTTATTGACGACAGTTTCAAAGGTGGAGTGTTGTCGGTAACTGGTCATATTTTTTTGGTATTCAGTAGGGCGGGTTTTTACAATATCTGTTGTTTCCTAAATAGGAGGATTGTCCAATGTCCATAAAAAAAATCCGTCAAAATGTGATTGTTGGTACAAGATTTATTGTTCCGGCCCTGGCCACATAATTCTTGGCGCTAACTTTTAGTGAAATAAATAATTTAAACAAATAAACCATATAGCAGAACACAAACCAAAAACTATAAGCGACTTTTCAGTGTAGGTGGATTTTTTTATTTTGTTTGTTTTTGTACATGCACAAGAGATTTTACCAACTAGATTACAACAATGACTGGTACATACACATAAATTTGATTAATAACACTATATTGTGTCGGGGCTGTGTGTTGTTTAAACAAATTATTATTATTATATTATTGATTTAGTGTAAATTTGTTGGGGGCGTTTAAAACAAAAAATAAAATCATTTTTTATCTCGTAATTTGTACATTACACTTTTGTACTGTTTATAATAAATATAAACGATCTTGAGCAATTTAAATATAGCATTATTGTTAAATGGTTCTTTGCGGCACACACATATTATATTGTGAAAGAGGTGTTGATAGGTTGGAGAAGACATATGTGAGCATTTGTAATAATTGATATTTTATGTATGTATACAATTAAATTTTATCAAATTTTTGATATTTCATTATTCACATTTGTTGTTATTTTTTTGTTATATTTGGCAAAATGTAATTAAATAAACGATAATTGGGCTTTTTTAAATATTTTTTTTGTCGCTCGTTGCCCCGTTTTACCCTATATATAAAAATCTGTGTGCATTTTATTTTCTGTACGACTGAATTATAAGGCGTTACTAGAAAATAAGTTAAAAAAATGTCTAAGAATTCAAAATTACTTAAAAAAATTCTTGTTACTTTGGCCAAAGTAACTATATAGAATTCCTTCATTTTACCACAATATTGTATGATACCAAATATTTTTTGTTGATAAAATGTACAAATTTTACAAGAAATGTTTATCATTTTTTATTAATTTTGTTCTCTCATGTCTCAGCCTTAAACAAAACAAATGCATTTTTTTGGTTCTCACAACGATCTCGCAGATTATGTATTAGGCCCATAAGGAAAAGAAAAAAACATATAAAGAAATTTATATTTAACGTGTTACACCGGGACAAAGTATTCAGCTTATAAGAATGAAATAAAATAATCTTTTCTATATAGTAAATGACAAAAATGCACAAGAATAATTAATCAAATTCATCATCATTTTTCATCCTCTTTATTATATGTCTTATATAAGTATAATGTTATTGTGACAATCAAAAATGTGAATCCATTTAACGCATAAAATATTTTAATATTCTCTTGTGACTTACGAAAATGTGGATTTTTTTTTACTATTTTGACGTTGTTTGTTGTTTAATATTTTTTGATTGTGATTAAAAAAAAAACATAAAATTGAAACTGTAACAAATTATTAAAAAAGGAAAAAAATAATTGCATACCTTTTTGTGGAAGTTTTAAATTACTTATTTTAAATATTTATTTGACGTTTAGTCTAATAAATAGACAACGCATTATGGTGTAACTCTTCATTTTCATACAAATAAAAAAAAATATTTTTAACTATAAATCTTTTTCATTTTTTATGCATTTATTTGAAATTCAATTATAATGTGGAAAAAATTGGACCATATTTTTGTCAATTTTACTAATTTAAGGTTTTTGCTTCTGAATTCTTTCAAAATTTAAGTGTTTAAATTCTTAATAATATTTTAATTTTAATTTATTGAATAATTAGAACGAACGAATTAATTCTAACAATAGAAAGCTATATATATATATATATCTCTAATTTTACGAAATTTTAAAAGAAATTTAGGAAATGTAAAAACAAGTTTGTTAAATTAAACGAAAATCTTAATAATTTCTCAATAAAACTTCTTTAATTCTTTTGAAAATCAACAAAACTTTGTTAACATGTTTTAATTACATTCACTATTAATTTTTAAAAGCCATTTTAACTCCTGTCCATTGAAGGGCTTTTGGCTAATAAATGTCTTATATATTATTGTAAATGTATACTTACCTGTTTACAAAAATTTCTAAAAAAAAACCTATAAAAACTAATCTTTTAAAAATTAACTAATTTACTTTATACCATTAATTTAAATTTAGATAGAAAAAATGGTTTAGTTATTTACATAATTTACATAAATATGGGCATATAGTGTATATTTTTTCGTCTAATAAACAAAACCATTTGCCCAAGACCAGAAAGGCAAAATATATATAGTTAATCCAAATCAGGGCATATATTAATATGAAATATATTTAAATTTGATATGCGGGCTCGATTTATTTTGTTCATATATATCGTCTTACATATATAGATAAACGAGATCACATAAGTCTCGCAGGTTTATAAAAGTTACAATTTTTTTTACGCATCATTTTTAATTTCGATTAATGTGATATTTATGAAAATTGATTTTTTCGTTCGTTTTTTTTCGGTCGCGTTTTTTATATTAAATTAGATTAATGTTTTTTAGTTTATAATGTAAAACATATTATATAAGCTCTAAATGAACGATTTTTGTGTTATTTTTTTTTTTTAAGAAACCTTGAACTTATCTAACTATTTAAGAGCTTTAATCTAATTTAGAAAAAAACCTAACTATCAACAAGGAAATAATAAATTGTTAATTATTCCATATAACACAAACTATTAGTGTATATGCTCTGAAAAATCGTGATCATAAAATCATAATATTCAATATCTCGATCGCGCATCATTATTGTATTATTCCAAGAGTTTGTACAATATAAATTATAGATCATCATCGACGATTTTTTTTTCTTATTCCATTATATTATTAAATAAACCCATTCATTACATTGTATATTAGTTAATGTATATAAATTTTATACAGACAAAATCGCGATCAATCGATCTAATTTAATATTTAGAGCAATTATATGAGTCGTTTTATTCTATATAAATTATATCTAAAGATTGGCCTAACCTTTTGTGTATAACACTCTCTATATATAAAGCATGCGATCGTTTATTTTATTTCATCGACTTTTATTTATTATTTATTAAATAAATAATCATTTTTTTCTATATATAAAATTATTAGGATGTGATTTTTGTGTGATTTATTAACCTTTTACACTGAAATTGTAAATTTGTATTGCTATTTTGCTTTAACAATTTGCTTTAAACGTGCTGTTAAGATTTTCATATTTATTTTTAAATATTTGAGCTTTTTATTTCTAAATAATTGTATACACCAGTATAATATGTCGAATGTTCGTTCCACTGGCACTTTATTTTAATTGACAGTATTTAGGTATATATAATATTTAAATATATCTATAGAGATTTGATTATTACCATGGCTGATGAACGAATTTTTATTCCAGATATTAAAAGATCAAAATATATTTGATGATTTTAACCATAATAAATATGTTAATTAATTATATTAATTGACATATTGAGTTGACAGATAACAAAAAACCACTTGTATAACAGATAGAAGTCTTAAAATTTCTGAGTAAAATAAAAACTTGACACAAACCAAAATTTTCTCTATTAGCTCATATTATTTGTTAATTTTTACAAAAAAAATATATCTAAAAATCTAAAAATAGAATATTTGCTTTTATAGGATGTGTTATAAGTTAATTCTATGGCAAAAATAACTTTTCTCTCATTTAAACGACTGCTTTTCCCCTCATTCCAATTTCACTTTAAAATAATTTGTGTTTGCTTTTTAAAAATATATATTTTAATATAATTTTTCGTCCATCAAAATTAAATATCCAAAAAAAGTAAACCAATCAATAAATAATTTAAAAAAACATTTTTTTCTCCCAATTTTCTTTTTCAATAATTTATAAGAGTTAATTTAATGCACTTTATAAATAAATTGCAACACTTTAGCGAAACCACTCACGACGATGCCAAACAAATTATTGTTGTGATTTTTTTTTCTTTGTCTCATATTTACCTGGTGGTGGTGGGTTCTTCTTTATATTGGGTCCCAATTATTATCTTGTTTTTATTTTTTAATAAATATTTTATTAAAATGCATATATACTAACAATATAATATACATAACATTGATTTAATTTGCACACGTTTAAACGATAAATATCATTATAATAATAATCAGAACATATAACATACATATAATGATGTCGATTTATTCAGAAAAAAAAGTATTTACTAAATACGAACGAAAAAATCAATATATAATTTCGACTTGACCACCAAACAGTTTTTTTTTTTAAACGGAATTGTTAAATCAGAAATTTATAAATAATAATAATTTTATGGAAAAAAGAAGAAGCTATACGCTTTTATTATTATATACTTATAATTTATTTATAATTTTCTTTCCATATTTTTTAAATAAAGAAAGTTGGAAATTATTATTGTGCCATTACTTATTGTATATATTCAGGCATATAGTTTTGAAAAAAAAAAATAAGAAAATATTCTAATGAATTTTATTCAATTTTTTAAGCTTACCAATACATTTTTTCAAATGTATACATTTTTTTCTAAAATTTTATATAGAAAATTAAAGGATTTCTTAAATAAAATAAGTGATGTCCTGTCTTGATCAAAATCTGCTGTGATTTCATGTAAATTTGCAATTAAGCAAAATTAAGCATAACATTTTAATATTTTTAATTTTTTTTTTAATTTAACAAAAGTTTTATATATAATTAATTAAATTAAAATATTTTTTTTAAAATTTTATCAAAATCGATTAAAAGTTTTCATTAAAATCTTCTCAAAATCTTATATTTTGAATTTTGAGGGAAAAAGTGTGTGCATGTCAATTATTGTTATCTTTCTTCTTTAATTTCACATAAAGCAAATATATACCTATAGGTTAACAAATGTAAAAACAATTAAAAATTCATTAAAAAGAACAATTACATTTTGATTGGTTTTTGCCATATTTGTATTTATATTAATTATTCGCGATAAGGGAACGTTTTTTAGGATTATACAAAAGGTCTTTTTTCGTAAAAAATGATAAAGTTTTTATTTGTACGCATTACAAGCATACGTGTTAATTTATTTCTTATACACCAGTGCAAACACATTTTTATATTTCATCCAGATTTCACATTTTTGCTCTAAATTTATTAAAATATTTTAATAAACTTTATTTATCATCAATATGGTGCTGCTGTTAATAAACATATTCTTTAAATTGTGCGGTCACACTCGCTTTTGTGGCCCATCGCGCATAATTATGCCCACGTACAGAAATTTATTAACAACTTCATAGCTTTACGTGACTTAATAAAAAATTGAAATGCCTTCATATACACTTGAGTGTACAAATTTTTATATAATATTTAATAATAATTTTGTTTTTATTTATGTATATCTTAAAAATGGGTCAAGCTTTTTTTTTGCCACATATAAATATTTGGAGTAAATTTTATATATACCACATGGTCGGTATCCGAGAAAATTATTTTTTTATTATAATAAGAAACCAAAAGAAACCATCAACTTCTCTTATCAGATTCTATTTTATGTTATTATATTTATACCGGAGAATTTTCTTTAAATTTAAAAAAAAAAATAAAAAACGTTTAACGCATTGATTTTTGAAATAAGATTTAAATCGCTTGTTTTCATCAATTTTTTGTGCGAATTCTTGACGGTTTACATTTAATAAAAATCATATGTATAATATTATAACTTCTCCACAGAACATACAAGACTCATAAAATGCGATTGGTTTTTAAGACAACAAGAAAAAAGTAAATATTATGTTTTAAAAATTCATATAACTATTTTTTTTGTACGACGGGTTTGTTTATAAACTTGAACGTTTATATAGATTTGATTCTTCTGGTAAATAAATTGTATGAAGTAAGAATATATTCCACGATTTTTATATGGGGTATAATAAAGGAAATCATTTTTTCTTTTAAATTTTTTAAAACAATCAAAAACAATTGCGCGCAAGTGTATAAAAATAAAGAAATTAAATTTGACCAAAGATTAAAATAATCAATGTTTTTACAGACCTTTTGTTGTGGTTTGTAGTTTGTTTAGTCATTTTTATTGAACTTATAAATTTTTTTTAAATAAATTAACAGGGTTGTCCAGTAAAAAAAATATTTAAAGAAAATGTGGCAGTATATAAAAAACACGAAAATCCAAAATGCATATTGTACACTTGTACAAATGTCAGTTGTCAGTATATGATGTTTTATTTAACAAGAATAGAGATAATAAAATAATTAGGTCACAATTTTTGTTATAGAATACCCTGTTGTATCGTTTTTAAAGCAACATTTAATAATTATTTGTTTATAAGAAAACAAAGAACAACAACCTTAAACGATTGATCATCAGATTTTTTTATGTCCGTTTATTGTCATAAAAGTTTTTTAAATTATAGGTTGCGAACTTAATGTAAAATTATAATGTCTCAATTTTGATTATAAAAGCTCTTATTTGCTTTAATAATGATGCAAAATGGCACTTGTTGTATAATAAAAATTAAATGTTAAATTTGTATGTGTAGGCTTGTATGTAATGATACAAAGTTTTTATTAATAATGCCTGGTATAATCTACATGAATATCAAATTTTTTTTCCGAAACTTGACAATATTAATTGTAGATATTTGCATAAGGTTTTTTATAACTGCGGGTTTAAGACATTTTGTAATATATTTTGAGCTTGCATTTGTTTTTTTGTTTGCTATACATTTTTTCATAAATTTATGTTTTAAACTTATTTAGATTTTAATTAAATATTAATTTCAGAAAAAGTTGTTTTATTAATGAAAAATGTTAACCAATTTTTTTTATTATAACTCTAAACTTATCATACGTTTAGGTTACTAAATACAGAATTTTTTTTTTACTAATAATAATATTTGTTTAAGCAATTTTCATTAACGTGTCAAGTCAAAACGGATTTTTTTAAGTTTATTTTTTAACCCAGTTTCATAAGTCTGTAAACTATATAGTTACAAAAAATTTAAATTACTTTTTAAAAAACAAACAAAATGCAATAAAAATTGAGTGCAAATTGTATGCTATTTTAATAAGCTTTATTATTTATTTAAATATATATTTTTGGTAATTTTTTTTATACAAACAATTATTATTTAGTGTAAACGACATAATATATATTAAATTATTAATAATAAGAAATTGTTATTAATTTTATCAATCAATATTAATTTAACTTGTTTTTTAAAGTAAGTTATTAATATTGGATTTAAAAATAATC